>CAUYQV010070433.1:0-27535 GCA_963574575.1 Galagoides demidoff
GCGGGCACCTGTGGTCCCAGCTACTTGGGAGGTGGAGGCAGGAGACTCGCTTGAGCCCAGGAGTTGGAGGTTGCTATGAGCTGTGATGCCATGGCACTCTACCCAGGGGGATAGCTTGAGGCTCCGTCTCAAAAAAAAAAGGGGGGGGGATTTATTTCTGTCTTTTAGAAATAGAGTTACATGGTCTGCTCATCCCTCAGTCAACCCACAACCTTGTGACCTTTGTTTCCTCATTGGCCTCTTCCTTCTCAAACATATTGAGACCCTTTTATAAGGAAAACTCCTCTTAGAAAGTCATAGGGGTTTATTATTTGTTTCCATTATTATTTGTAGATTTTAACTTCCTCTCTCAGAAATAGGTAGAATAACTAGACAAGAATTCAGTAAAGACATAGATGGTATGAATCACATTATCAGGTACCTTGACTTAACTGGGGATATGAATCACATTTTCAGCTATCTTGACTTAATTGATAGTTATAGATCACTACAGCCAACAATTGCAGAATATACATTATTTTCAAGGGCCCTTGTTACATTCAACAAGGTAGACCATCTTTGGGCAACAAATTGAATTCAATGAATTTAAAAGGATTGAAATAACCTGAGCATGTTTTCTGATCACAAAGGAATTAAGGTAGACCTCAGTAATAATAAGACATCTAGGAAAACATTGCATGATTGAAAATTAAAAATACTCTTCTCAGATATGTGTGTGTGCGTGTGTGTATAGGTCAAAGGGGAAATCATAGGAGAAAATAGAAAAATATTTCATACGAAATAATTGTTTAAACAGTAAATACCAAAAGTTGTGGAACATAACTAAAGTAGTGCTTACAGAGGAATATGTGGTTTCAGTATATTAGAAAAGAAGAAAAGTTTCCAAACAATGACCTAAAACAGGGGTCAGCAAATTACAGCCTGCACACCTAATCAGTCCTACCACCTATTTTTATAAGTAACATGTTACTGGGATACAGTCATGTCAATATGTTGTCTAGGGCTACTTTTGTGCTGCAATGGCAGAGTTGAGTATTTGCAACACAGGCCAGATGGCCTTAAAAACCTAACATATTTACTACATGCCCCTTAACAGAAAGTTTGCCGACCCTTGATCTAAAGTCTTACCTTAACAAATTAAATAAAGAAGACCAAAACAAATCTAAAGTAAGGAGGAACTAAAAATAAGAACATATCACAACAAAACAGAAATCAGAGAAAGAAGAGAGGAAATTATATAAGCAAACTATTGGCTTAATAACTGAGTAACCAGATCTGGAAGATTACTCTTGACAAAATCAAGGGGTCAGCTACCTAAATAAACTTCTTGGGACCCATATGCGTTGATTCCCCCAGCACAGTCACAGAGCCTAGAAAACTTTGTCCTTAAAGCATCCAGCAAACAAAAAGGAAGCACAACATCTGATATCTTTGTTCAGGTGTTATAGAGAGTCATGCCTCTCATAGGAATCCTAATCAGCCCGCTAGAGAAGGTCACTTGAAATGCAACCATCCTTGAGGTCCTAAAAACCATCCAACAAGCTGCACACATTTTTCTAGCTACACTGATAAGGAGGGTGGTGGGAGGGGAATGCATAATGTATCAACATGGGAAATGAAAGAAAGGCTATAAATCCAGATCCTATAGTTTCTTTAAACTAGCGCAAGTAGATACAGAAAACCTGAATAGCATTTATATGTCAAAGAAATTGAATTCATTATCAAAGTCATTCTTCCCCCAAAAAAGCATCAGATCCAAATGGTTTCACTTGTTAGTTCTATCAATCTCTAATACCAAACTTACACAAATACTTAAAGAAGCATTCATTCTCCTTAATTCATTTTAGGAGCCCATCATTAACCCCTAATATTAAAACTCAACAAAGGCATTATGAAAATAAAATAACAGTTTAATGTCCCTCATGAATACAGATGCAAAAAGCTTTAACAAAATACTGGAAAATTTACTCTAGCAATATATAAAAAGGATAATACATTGGGACTGAATATGTTTTATCTAAAAATCTAACATTGGCTTAATGTTTGAAAATCAATTAATGCATATCACCTTAGGCAAAAAATATGATAACTTCAATAGAGTAAGAAAAAGCATTTGAAAATAAATCCAACATTCACCCCTAGGGGAAAAAATGCCTTTCAGAAAATTACCTTCAGTTTCATAAAGAACATCTACAGAAAACCTAATACCATTCTTAATTATGATATTTTTCCCTAAAGGTGGCAAACAAGGCAAGAAGGTTTCTACTCAGTGTTGTCTTAGAGATTTTGGCTATTGGCAAGTTTTTTGGCAAGTAAAAGAAATATTAAAATCACTACAAATAAAACTGTCTCTAATGACATATGATATGATTCTTTACATAGATAATCCTGAGGAATCTACCACAATAGCAGGAACTAATTTAAATGAATTTGTAAGGTAGAAGGATACGAGATTCAATAAACAAATGTAAAATTAAATATAAGAAGTTATGTCATTCAAAAATCATATTAAAAACCCAAAACACCTGGGTGACACCTGTGGCTCAAAGGAGTGGGGCGCCGGCCCCAAATACTGGCTCCATAGACTGGAGGAGGTGGGTTCAAACCAGGCCCTGGCCAAAAACTGCAAAAAAGAAAAAAAAAAAACCAAAACACCTAAAAATCAATTGGCAAAAGTATGTAAGGCCTTTATTCTGAAAGTGATAAATCACTGATAATAGAAACCACAGAAGATCTTAATAAATGGAATTATATACTTTATTCATAATCAAAAGTCTCAATATTGGTATGACAACAATTCTTCCCCTATCACCTATAGATTCTAGACAAACCTAAATTCTAATTCTAGCAGGAATTTTTGGAGAAATCGATCAGCTTATTTTCAATCCCAAATAGAGGTTCAAATAACTAGGAGCATTAAAGTAAGTTTTGAAAAAAAATACAAATAAACTTAAATGTAATAACTCAAGGACCGCCTTTATGCTTAAGGACATTTAATTACCTCTGTGGTCGACTTGGTGGGCACAGAATATTCTGCACTCACAATATATAAAATTATAATTACAAATTATAAGTAATTATAGTTTTTGAATTATACCTTGCCTTCTTTGCAGCCCCATTTTATCTTAGGAAGCAGGAAACACCAAAGTTCTCAGCATCTTAGTTATTGTGAGGGACTTTTGTCATTTTATTCTTTAAAAAAACAACTGCTTCTTGATAGAGTTTGGATGTTCGTCTTCTACAAATCTCATGTTGAAATTTTTTTTTGCTTTATTTTTATTTTTATTTATTCATTCATTTTTATTATTAAATCATAGCTGTGTAGCTTAATGCAATCATGGGGTCCAATGTGCGGGTTTTATATACAATTTGAAATATTTTCATCAAACTGGTTAACATACCCTTCACAGTATTTTCTTAGTTATTGTGTTAAAACATTTATATTCTACATTTAGTAAATTTCACATGTGTCTTTGTAAGATACACCGTAGGTGTAGTCCCACCAATTTCCCTCCCTCTGACCAGCCTCCTCCCTCCCCTCCCCTCCCTCTCTCTTTTCCCCATATTCTTGGGCTGTAATTGGTTTATAACTTTAAAGCTATATTGGTTTCAAAGTAGTAGGGCTGAGTACATTGGATACTTTATTCGATCCCCAGTATTGGTGTCGGGGCCTGGTGGAAGGTATTTGAGTCATGAGGGTAGAACCTTCATGAACGGCTTGGTCTGCAATGAGTGAGTTGTTGCTCTATTACTGTGTTTCCCTGAAAATAAGACCTACCCAAAAAATAAGCCCTATCAGAATTTCTATGCATTTGTTAAATATAAGCCCTACCCCAATAATAAGACCTAGTGATGGGTGTGGCTATTCAGCATATCTGCATAGCCATGCCATGCATTTCAGCTTGGAGCAGTAAGGAAGACTGGAATACCTTTTATCTGCCACAAGTCCTTTCTCCCAGACATTTGCCCTTGGCGGGTGCACGTGTGGTAACCGTGGTTACAGTCATCCTATTGTGCATGTGTGAACAGCTAGGGGAAAGGAGTTCACACATCACTAGCGCCAGCCCTACCAACAAGGTTTGCTCCCCCTGTCAGGTTCTAGAAGAAGATGACTTAACTGTCTTTGAATAAATGTAGATTGCTGTATTATACTTAATAAAAATAAGACATCCCCTGAAAAGAAGCCCTAGTGTGTCTTCTTGAGAAAAAATAAACATAAGACAGTGTCTTATTATTTTCAGGGAAACACGGTAGCTTATGCAAGATCTGGTTGTTAAAAAAAACAAAACAAAACAAAACCTGTGCTCCCCATCCTCTCTCTTCTTCCCTCCTGCTATGTGACTTACCCAGGTCCCCTTCACCTTTAACCTTGACTGGAAACTCTCCAAGGAGCTCTACAGAAACTGATCCTGGCATCATGCTTCTTGCACAGCCCATGGAACCATGAGCCAAATAAATCTCTTTTCTTCATGAAATAACCAGCCTCTGGTCTGCCTTTAGAGCAACACAAAATGGGCTAAGACACTTCTCCTTGACACATAGGTAGGAGAGAGTGACAGATTGATCATTATAGCAAAGGAGGCAAGACACTGAACAAGAAATAGAGATGTATAGAAAGGCATAAGAACATTATTGAAAACATTAAAGATAAATATTGCCTACTCCTAAATTTTACTGCAATCTATTCCCTGATGTTAGATGATAGAAGATTATGACCCAAAATACTGAAACTTCCTGAAAAGGCTTTTTTAGGTTTCACTTTTCCGAAAACCCCACTCATCAGTGCAACTTTCAAAAAGTAGATTTGGACTAAAAGGTAGCCTTGCTTACAGTTTATTTTTCTCCATATCACCTGAGTCTTTGGAAATCCTAGCAAAACTGAAAAAAAAAGAAAAAAAAAACATAGGAAACAAAATTGAGAGCCATCCAAAGATTGTTTTCTATTTAGAATTGTGGCCCTGAGAAACAAATTGTGTATTCACATTTTTATCTTCTCACATTTACATAATGACTTCTAGATCAGTATCATGTTTTAGAAAAGAAAACTATATTGCATTACTACCTAATTCTGACAGAAATGAACATAGGCTGTGAGATGAAACACTAGGAACTAAATATTTAGTTGCCTTTGTGTTAACCTTTCCAACTCTTTGATTCAGGATGGACTGAAATTTCAGTATTCTAATGTCCCCATTGTAATTTTATTTCAATTAATTTTGGTGTTTGGCCTTAGAAAAAATAAAGCAGATTATGAGAATATAACCATTTTTGGTAAATGTGCCTCTAAATTTCAAAAATAGAGATGTAAATTTGTAAGAATTGTTTGATGTTTCCCTGTTAGAGTACCAAATCAATGTTAATTAACTTATCAGGCTTTGTAAAATGTATTTTTTTTAAAAAAAAAACTGAATGCTACATTCTGTTATTACATTGGGAGGAAATTAGTGAGACTATTAGAACCGTGGCAGGGTTATTTTATTTATTTATTTATTTATTTTGGTAGAAACAGAGTCTTACTTTATCGGCCTCAGTAGAGTGCCATGGCATCACACTGCTCACAGCAACCTTCAACTCCTGGGCTTAGACGATTCTCTTGTCTCAGCCTCTCAAGTAGCTAGGACCACCGGTGCCCGCCACAATACCCGGCTATTTTCTTCTTGCAGTTCGGCCGGGGCTGGGTTTGAACCCACCACCCTTGGTATATGGGGCCGGTGCCCTACCCACTGAGCCATAGGCACCGCCCTATTTTTTACTAAATACAATTATTTTACAAACTAAAAAAATTTTTTTCTTAAGCCCAACCTGAATTTATTTATGTAGGTTTTAATATTTTTATTAAATTTATCATAGAAATTTATATATCATAAATAATAATTTACGATTTTTACCTCTTAGAAAACCAAAATTTATGCTCCCCCCAAACCAAGTTTAACAATATTTTTTTTAATTAATAGAACACTGGTATGGTTTAGATGTTTAACCCCTCCAAGTCTCATGTTAAAATTTGAACCCAGGTGTTGGAGGAGGGGCCTGGTGGGACGTGTTCGGGTCATGGGAGTGGCTTCTTCATGAGTGGCTTAGTGCCCTCCTGAAGGTAATCTGTGAGTTCTATTTGTTCCAGAGAGCTGGTTGTTTAAAGGAGCCTTACCCCTGCTCTCACCCTCACTCCTGTTCCCACCATGACATTATTGTGTCCCTTCATCTTCCACCTTGGTTGGAGGTTTCCTGAAGACCTCACCAGAAGCAGATGCTAGTGTGACACTCTCATACAGTCTGCAGAATCTAGAGCCAAATAAACCTATTCTCTTTAAAAATGACCCAGGCTCAAGTATTTCTTATTAGCAATGCAAAACGGACTAACCCAAAGATGATTGGGATTTATCTCTAACTTTCATGTGCCTTTTATCTTATTTAATTAATTATCTTTTGCTAGACACGTAGTTGCTTCTAATGTTTGTTCTTCCCGAAATACATGTTGTGGATAAAAGGGTATATGGATTTTATAATGTGCTAGATTTGGCCCAATTACCCTCCAAAGACGTACAAGTTCAAAATGTATAGGGTTCAGGTTGCTGTTGTTTTTTTTTTTTTCTCTGACATCCTTACCAATAATGAGTTCCATCAGACTTTGCCTATTCTATAGGCGAGAAATGTTTCTATTATTATTGCTGTTGTAATTGATCGTTCCTTAATACTTTGATAGGGTGAGTAATTTTTTAATCACACCTGTATTTTTTTTTCTTTTCTGAGGTGACTCTTTATGTTCAATGACTTTTTTTTTTCTCTAGTGTTGGTCTGTTTTTCATTATTTTTAAGGATTTTTGTGTTGTATGAGACACCGTTCCTTCATGCTTTCTTTAGAATGGGACATAATATTTATGCACAATTATTGACAAATAGAGAAAGCCGTTTAAAACCTTTAAAAAACTTCTTTACATAAATTATCAGAATTGTTGAATAAAATTTGGCATAAAGTTGCAGATAATTTCATAAGAGGGGAATGAACTGTGCGTTCATTGAGTGTCAATTTTGTGTTAGAAAGTCTCCTATATGCTGTCATGTACATCTCTGTATAAACGCTTTCAGAAACCCAATGAGGTGGTTATTTTTAATCTCTGGTTTTGTAGCTGAGAAAACAGAGTCTAATATTTAGGCACATGGCTGAAAGACAAACAGAAAGTAAGTAGAAGTGGAAATTTAGCCTAGATCTTTCTTTTTCTAAGCGACAATGATTTATAACCTCAACTATATGTTGCTCGTAGAAGGAAATCAAACAACATCAGTTGAAAAAAACAGATGAATATTAGGAATACTGTCAAGTAGATTAGCTTGGCTGAAAATTGTTCAAATACTTGGCAATGAGTCTACTGCAAAACAAAGGAACTGTCCCTGAGAAAGAATAGGGCCATGGAATAGCCAAGCATCTCCATCCGTTTTACCAAGAAATGTAAGTGAAGAACCAAGAGAATTCACATGTATTGATGGAAAAATTCACCAGTAAAGTTGTCCTATATTTTTCCAGCTTTACTGAGGTATAATGGGCAAATAAAGATTGTATCTATTTGTGGCATACAATGAGATGTTTTGATATATGTATACATTTGTGAAATAATTACTGCAATCAAGCTAATTAACATATCCAACACCTCAGACATCTGCCATTCTTTGTGGTAAGAATATTTAAGATCTATTCTCTTGTCAAGTTTCAAGTATACAATATGATATTATTAACTATTAGTCCCTGTGCTGTACATTAGCACTCCAGATGTTATTCTTTCTGCCTAACTGTAACTTTGTTCCCTTTGATCTGCATTTCCCTTGTTTTCCCCACAATGCAGTCTCTGGCAACGGTCACTCTACTCTCTGTTATTATAAGTTCAACATTTTTTAGATTTCACCAATAAGTCAGATAATACAGTATTTGTCTTTCTGTGCCTGGCTTATTTCACTTAATGTAATGTCTTGCAGGTTCATCCATGTCATTACAGATGACAGGATTTCTTTAATTTTTTTTTTAATTTTAAAATGGTTTTCTTAAATTTATTTATTTTTTTTAAACATAACACGAGGAAGGTGTTAAAACTAGTGTAATAGCTCAATAGAATAAGTATTCCAGATTTGGGGAGGGATGAAGAGGGAGATATTCAGAACCCTTCACCAGAATCCCCCCAACTTGATCATAGTGAATTAATGATGTGCTTTGTGGATGTGGTTAGTCAATGACACCAGCTTGATGGATCTTTCTTTCTGCACCAAATCCCATTGAGTTATCTGGTTCTGGCTGATGAAGAACCATTAGGCAAGGAGCACTGGCATCATCCAGGATAATGTTCTTCAGCGATTAACCAACCTATCAGGTCTAGGAGCTACAACAGCTTTGGGGCCTTCACAGACTCACCAAACACTACAGGCGCTGCGCTTGCCACACTGATTAAGAATCACTGAGAACTCCACCTCATCTCCTGCCTGTAACTCAATGCCATCGTGAACTTCTTTCACATGGAAAAAGAGCTTCTTCCTATCTCCTACTTCACAGTTAATGAAGCCAAACTGATCTTTCACACACTCCACTGTGGCCCTACATAGGGGTGTGGTGTTGTAGGCCATAGTCTGTGCATTTTGGCCCAGCACACACAACTGAAACTTGACACTCTCCCCTTTCTGCAGGCAATCCCCTTCGTTGGCCATCCCAACTATGCCAAATAGATAGACCTCACCTTTCATATCCCCCTCCTCCACAATCTCAATCATTGCTTTGTACTCTATGTTGGATCAACACTCCTCAGGGGACGAATGACTTTGCCAGAGTAGATGGTGGGATCAGCTTCCTCAGTAATACCATTCACTACAAAACAAACAGGTATACTTCTCACTCCATAGTTTTGTTCACACATGGTGGGCTGGTTGCCTGCTAGCCTGAAATTAGGCAGGGAACTTGAAGCTAAGGTCTATTTCTAGAACCATCATTTGACCTTAAACACTTCTGGTATCCTAAAAGTTGCCAGACATGGGGAAAATGGGAAATTGTAGCCAAAGATTCTTTAGTTATAAAATACTCACTACAGATTTTTTTGTTGTTGTTGTGGTTTTTGGCCGGGGCTGGGTTTGAACCCACCACCTCCAGCATATGGGGCTAGTGCCCTACTCTTGGAGCCACAAGTGCCGCCCCCAAATTTTATGAAATAATTAAAGAACTTGCATTTGTAACAAGCAGCCAGGTAATGCTGATCTGCAGATCACACCTGAGAACAACTGATATAAAACAATTGGGCCTTATTTGTTCCCTGTTCCGTCCTCTCCCTTATCTCCTACTCAAAGCACAGTTGGATAAGTAGAGGTTACAATTCATTACCTGAATGTGTTTTGTTCACTTTTTCTGCACTGACTTTATTGCCTTTGCCTTTGGACAAGCTGTACTCGACCATGTCCCCCAGTTCCAGGCTATCAACATCACCAGAGAACTCACTAAAGGGAAAGGAAATGACATTTAAATAAACATCACTATATGTTATGATAGGTTACTATCATATAAGTAACCTTGCCATAATTCCCCCAATATGAGATCTGTGATGCAAAAATATAACCAATCAACATTCAACATTTTTGACTGTAACAGAAAATAATGGATAGTAAGCTAGCTATAAATTGTTGTTTTTTTTTTTTTTTTAGAGACAAGAGTCTTACTTTATCACCCTTTGTAGAGTACTGTGGCATTGCAGCTCACAGCAACCTCCAACTCCTGGGCTTGGGCTCTTGCCTCAGCCTCCCGAGTAGCTGAGAATACAGGCGCCTGCCACAACGCCCAGCTATTTTTGTGTTGCAGTTTGGCCAGGGCTGGGTTCAAACCTGCACCCTCAGTATATGGGGCTAGAGCCTTACCCACTGAGCCCCAGGCGCTGCCCATGTTCTAAAAAGATCCTTACCTGTAATGGAAAAAGATTTCCTTATCATGATTGGCTGTTTCAATAAATCCAAAATTATCCTTCAGAGTTGCCACATAACCCAAGAGCCTCTTGGAGTTGGAATTACGACTTAAAAGTTGTACACACGTTGCCAATTTGCTGTCCAGGCCTCTGTTTGTCACTAATACTAAATTCAACCTGTGAAAAATAAGGATGCTTATTAATAACAACATATCACTTCCACACCAAGCTCCTAACTCTGAAAAGGGGACCGACTATTCCCCCAGACCATGCTTTTAACTCCAAATATCTAGTGATCATTTCAAAGAAATACATTTTCACCAAAACTAACACTTCCGTCTCATTCCATTTTCCATAAAGGATCAAGTTTTGTCATTTAGTGCCTATTCTTTATAGATTCATTTCTCTAAAGAAAGGCTACCTGAAAAGCAAGACATTTTAAGTACCATGAAAAAAAAACCAGCAATGTAAAATCTGTTGCACCTTTGATGTTTTAACTTTCTTATTGATATTTTTAATTTTATTGAAACATCTAATGCTTAAATATTGGTCCTTCAAAGAGTTTGCTAGATTATTTTAATTTAACAAGCTGCTGAAAATGGGCTCGGCACCTGTGGCTCAAGTGGCTAAGGCGCCAGCCACATACACCTGAGCTGGCAGATTCGAATCCAGCCCAGGCCTGCCAAACAACGATGACTGCAACCAAAAAATAGCTGAGCATTGTGGCGGGCACCTGTAATCCCAGCTACTTGGGAGGCTGAGGCAAGAGAATCGCTTGAGCCCAGGAGTTGGAGGTTGCTATGAGCAGTGATGCCACAGCACTCTACCCAGGGCAACAACTTGAGGCTCTGTCTCGAAAAATAAATAAATAAATAAAAACAAATGGTTAACATGTTTATTATTTATGCTTTAGCAGAACTTGATAAAATTTAAAGAACCCATCCTGCAGAACTGATGATTAAGATGACAACTTTTAACCCCTTCTCAAATAAACAATTATCTTGCCTTATCTCCTATCTGAGGAGAAGTAGATCCTTCCACATCCTTGGCTTGAAAAGCGATAGTCAGTTTCACCCCACAATCATCATAAGCAATAATGCCATCCTCAGCCTCCTGAAAAGGGAGATAAAGTTAGAATACAGAGAAAACAATTTTAAGAACAAAAAAAAAAAAAGAAAAAGAATTTAAGCAACTATTGTTCTTCTAGATCCTAAAAGTAAAGACTTGGTTTAGTCTACAAAATGTGTTATTCCAGGGCTCTTTAACAATAACGAATTATTTATATGAATAAAGGTGGTCTTGCCTTAACCCAAGTCTGGCTCGATCTCTAACAATAGGTCTTTTAATAGTCTTAAGAATCCAATTTTTGCTGTGGAGGAGGGAAAGTTTACTGAAAATTTTCAAAATATCTATTTTATGTTCCTCATAGCATATCAGAAATCAAACTGGGCATGATATTCCCAACAGGGTGAAAATTCTATAGGGCAAGAAGCTTTAGCATCCTCTGAAAAAGGAATAAAAGTATCCTCGTTAGTACTTTTTTTTATCCCACAGTACACTGAACGGTATTTTGCACATACATTTTGCACATACTCTCAATCAACATATTCACCAAATTCTTAAGAACTTAATTTGATATAGGATCTAGTGTAATTCTGAGCACTTGATACAAAGTAGGTGATTAAGTTATGATATACCAGTATTTCCATAACACTTAAATCGTCTAAGAGCTCTTTAAAAGTCTAGATCTAGACCAAATCATTTTTCCACTTCTAACATTCCTAACTCCTTTTATAATTGCTATGTAACACTTTGATCTCCATAGTTACTCTTACCTCTTCATTTTACAAATCAGAAAAGTCTTAGGACATTAAATAAACTTGGCCAAGGCCAATGATCCAGAGAATGTGAGTTTGGTTAAGTGAAGAGCAATGATGTCAGCAGTTAATTCAGGTCTGACTTCAATGGCATCAACACTTTTGCAAGTCTAGCAAACTCAAAATCTTAGAATTCAACTTTTGCTCTCAACCCTCTTTTAACCATCAAGTTTAATACCCAGTCAACTTCTGACAATATACCACACATCAAATATATTAAATAGAGGTTAAGACAATTCCTGCTCCCCAGGAGCCAGTCAGTAGGGGACAAGATATATAAACAGGTAAGTGTAATACACCGTGATAAGCACAATGACAGAACTTATTAAGACACATTGTTGATCTAAGAAAAAGAAAATATAAGGACAGAAAAAGTCTCACACAAGGGCTATCTTGATCAAGCCAAAAAACAAGGCATTCTGAGTTAAAAGCCATTATAGGCCAGGCATGGTGGCTCATGCATATAATCCTACCACTCTGGGAGGCCAAGGCTGGTGGATTGCCTGAGCTCAGGAGTTCAAGAGCAGTGTGAGCAAGAGCGAGACTCTGTTTCTACTGAAAATAGAAAAACTAGCCAGGCATTGTGGGGGGTGCTTATAGTCCCAGCTAAGGTAAGAGGATCGTTTGGGCCCAGGAATTTGAGGTTGCTATGAGCTAGGATGATGCCACAGCACTCTACCCAGGGTGACAGAGGGAGACCTTGTATCCCACCTCCCTAACCCCCAAAGCCATTACAAACAAGCCTTGCTGAAATTTATTTTTATTGCTGTTGTTAATAGTACCATCTATCATGTGTGAAATTCCTTTTATGAATTACACATTGTGAGGGCATTTTAAAATAAATAGGAGACAATCATTTTTCAAGTTTAAGCTCAGAGATAAAGTAATTTCCCAAATTATAAATAAGCAGTAAGACGCAATCTCTGCTCTTTCTGGCTCACAAATAGTTATTTTAAAATTATACGACTTTTTAGTATCTGTCTTATGTACCTTCACTTATCTATATCCATTATCTATGTCTCTAGTTCAAGGGCTACCTTAACTTTTAGATATGGAATGCTTCACGAGTTTGTGTGTCATCCTTACACAGGGGCCATGCTAATCTCCGTATTGTTTCAATTTTAGTATACGTGCTGCTGAAGTGAGCACTAGACTGACTGCCTTAACTTTTAAGTAATTTCCTATGGATCTTTTTCATCTTTTGTGTTTCTTCAGCCCATTCCAGGTTTCATACTACCACCATTACCCTTCCTGAAGCACACAGCTAATGTCTTCCAACAGAAATCTTTTTATTGTGTATAGAACAAGGTCTAAATTCTTTAAGAGTAGCAATAAACACCCTCTCAGTCTAGCTGTATCCCAATTTTTCCCCTATCCTTCCCCTCACCAAAACCCAAACAAAACCCTCCACACTTCCTATTAAACTAGTTACTGCTTTCTAAAGCCTGAATTTTTATCTTTATCTTTACTCTGAAGAATGTAGTTTCCCATCTCCACCTACTAAGTGCCAATACCTTAGTGAAACCATTGCTAAGATGCTGCCAGTTAAGATTTTCACTGGAGCATTCACACTGACCTTCAACAGCATTTTGTACCCCTTTTGAATTACTTCTCTACACTTCTCTCAATTTGTCATTTTACTGTGCACACAAGCCACCTCAGATATCATTTTACTTCCTATTCTGCGCATTTTTCAATAAATGAATTCTAAAGAGTATGAATTGAATCTACCCAACTCGAGGTTTTAAGCTGCTTGGAAGACAAGTACTGTCATTTTAATTAAGTGGTTCTCAACTTGGGGAAGTTTGCCTTCCAGGGGATGTTTGGCAATATCTGGAGACACTTTGAGCTGTTGCACTGGAGAGTGAAGACATTGGTGTCTAGTAGATAGAGGCCAAGGATGGCAGCTACTAAATATCTCAACAGCCATAGGAAAGAATTATTCATCCCAAAATGTCAAGTGAAGTTAAGAAATCTTGCTTTGATTAGTTTATTATGAACATCATAAAGAATTCCAAAAGAGACAAACTCATTAGGCAGGCTACGTTATTATAAGCCTTTCAGCAAATGAGGAATAAAAAGCTATAAAATTCACTTTAATCATGTAAAACTTACCTTCTCTTTGCCTTTATTTGGGCTAGTGGTTTTAGGATTGGAGAAAGTGGCTTCTTTTTCTACAGTGCCCAGAAAACGATGATCTGAATGGGAATGGAATGAAACCGTGCCCTTGGGAAGTTTTTTAATCCTAATAGCATGATTTCTTTGGGCAGAGAGCATATCCTACAAAATGATAAAAACAAAATTAACTTAGAACTGAGAAAGGAAGCATCAGGAAACACTCTACCCGAATATTTCTCTCAAAAATACTCACAGGAACCACAGTAAACTCCACTTCATCTGCAATATGGAGCTGGTTCCCATCTAGAATTTCACTGAAGTGGAAGAACATACGAGCATCACGATCCACACACTTGATGAAACCAAAACCGTCTCTCATGGCGGCAATCACACCCTGAAACCCAAACAACATTTTCACTGGCTATGGAGGCTGTCAAGTCATTATTCAAGTTTGGAAGCACCATCAAGTTAAATTCATCAGCAATTCTGTCTATTAATGACCCCAATACTATATATCCATGTACAGTTGTACTTTCTTCCATTTAAACACAAACTCACTGATTTCAATGAAGTAATTTAACCTTAGCAATTTTCTGAGACTCCTCAGTTGCTACTCCCTGGCAAATATGCATTAGAAAAGGTTACCATACTTGAATGTAAACACATCACACAAATGTATTTAATGGAATCCCAAGCCTAATAACATTACTTCTAGAAATTTCAATGCTTTTACAGACTCAACACTTCAAAACAGACAACAAATGCAACTCTCTAGTTTCTACCTGAAAAATATTTATGAATTGAGGCAAAGGAAGGACTTAAGATTTAGGTCTGAGGTTGGGCATGGTGGCTCACGCTGTAATCCCAGCACTCTGGGAGGCCAAGGTGGGCGGATCACCTGAGCTCTTGAGTTGAGACCAGCCTGAACTAGAGGGAGACTCGTCTCTAAAAATAGCCAGGCGTTGTGACAGGTGCATATAGTTTCAGCTACTTGGGAGGCTGAGGCAAGAGGATCACTTGAGCCCATGAGTTTGAGGTTGCTATGATGCCATGGCACAATACTAAGGGATACAAAGTGAGACTCTTGTCTCAAAAGATAAAATAAAATAAAAATTAGATAGTATATTGTAAATGTTGGGTGGCACCTGTGGCTCAAAGGAGTAGGGTGCTGGCTCCATATGCTAGAGGTGGCAGGTTCAAACCCAGCCCTGGCCAAAAACTGCCAAAAAACAAAACAAAACAAAACAAAAGTATATTGTAAATGTCAAATATGATCAGTTCTTAAAAGGCAAAGGTTAAAAAAATAACAAAAATTGCATTAAATGTAGCCAGTTCCTCTGACAACAATGAATTATAATGTACAAGATATGATCTCAGAATTAAATGTAAATTATGTCTGAGAAAGTTAGTTCATGAAAACTGAGTTTATAAAACATGTTTGGGAAATAATTCCAGTAAGTTTCACTCCTGGACATATAGCTATTAATACCTTAGTAGTCCTCCTGGCCAGATTTCCATTCTAAAACTTGTCATTTACATTTTCAAGATAATTGGCAGAGATAGACATCAAACCCTGACTTAAATGTCTATGGTTCTTAAGCATCTTAAAGTAACTGCCCAGTATGGTCACTAAATTACAAAAACTTTCAATTTAGTAGCACAAACTTTACTACTATCCACCCTTTAGCTATACATCCAATAACAACCAACACTTACCATTTCTCTGGCTTCATTAGTGAACTGAAATGTATTTGATAGAACTTCTATATTGGTTGCTCGTTCTAATTTGTCACGTCGGTCTGTTGAAATATTAAACCTAACATGGTCACCTTCCAGCAGGGTCACCTTGGATTTTGTATCTTTGTCTCCAAAGGGAAGTTCTTTAGGAATCACAAAGTCAACTTTGATGCGTCCTGGCAATGGGTCATTCTGATGAGAAGGAAAAACGATTTTAGCTGGAGATTTCTCATCCTTCCTAGTTCTAAGTCAAACAAGAAGAACACATAGCAAACCCATGTTATTTATAATACATAGTTCCCTGAAGGGAAAAAGGTGTTGACAATATCAGTCCAATGTGAGAGCTTCACATTCTAGGGTCGTATGATACAACCATAAAATCACAGTATTACAGTTAAGACCATGCATTCTGATTTAAGAGATTTAAGGAACTTCCTTAGCAATTAAGACTCCTCATGTCCTCATCTCCCCCACAAAAGAAACAAATCTGGAGGGTAAGGTGAGGAGAAATCAGAGGAGGAATGAATGTATACCCAAACTGCAGTCTAATCCAATCAGCTTTTTTCCAATTTAACCACCATTTTTTCTTCTGGCTTTTCCTCCTCATCACCCAGTGTAAAAAAAAAAAAAAAAAAAAATATATATATATATATATATATATATGTATTTTTTTTATGGATCAGTGTTTTCTGATTTAGCTTATACTAAACAGAATACATGTCAAGAGATACTTAACTGTACCACTATCACATGATCAAGTAAAATAAAATTTCAACATATCACACCATATTACTCTATTACTGATGAGGCAAAAGGAGACTCTACTGAAAATGCTTATTTACCTGGTTTTTACTGGGTACTTTTGGGATAACTTTGGTTACAGTTCCTTCAAAATGTTCAATGCTGATATCTTCAAAAATGACTGTTCCTTGAGGCAATAGTCTGACATCTGTTGCAACTTCTTTACCCTAAATCAGAAGGGGTTGGAGCATGGGAAAAATCACATAATTTAAAGTATTTCCTAAAAAATGTAAACTATTACTGATCGTAAAAGGCTTCTAAGATCAAGTTAGTCAACTCTTACATTTCTGTCCTTGATTGTGAATTCCACGTCATCTCCAGGCTGTAAGGTTTCTAGGTCACCCTTAAATTCACTATAGTGAAAGAATATCTCTTTTACAACATCACCTCTTTCAATAAAGCCAAACGCCTCCTAAAGCAAAACAAAAACACCCACAAAAAAACCCAAGTACATTACCATTCAATGTACAAATTTATGATTGCAACATAAAATTATTCTATAGTCAAAATAATATAATTTAGTAAAGTCTAATATTACCAATAGTCCATTTTAAAGAACATAAAGCATCAGTAACCAAGGAATTTTCAGATTATTTCTGAGGTTAACAGTGAAATATTTTTAAGGGTAAGACAAAGTAAAAACAAAAAGCTTGAGTTTCAAGTAAAAGACTTAAAAGTAGTCAGAAAAAAAACTCAAATTTCTCGAATGTGTTGACTCTTACCTTCATGGCACAAACTACTCCCTGACAGCGGGCTTGTTTCTTTTTCAACAGCATAATGTTACGAGCACTTACAGCACCAGTACTAGAAAGGAATAATTGGGGAGAAGAATCAAAGAAGGGCAAAAATGCATCGGTTAGTTAGGTAGAAGTCTACAGAAACTAGTTTTATGGGGCTTCGAGAATTTTGTCATCACTAAGAACCAATGTAAGGTTATGACATCTCATCCTTTTCATCTGGTTTCATATGCACAGGACTGCTGTTCATACTTCCTACCCTTCTAAATCTGGCACAAAGACACAGATCATTTTTCTCTAGGACTGTTGTTAAAAGATTTGTTTTTAGAAACTTACACTTGGGTATCTGATGTTCTACTCTGCTTTTCTAGTCCACTGAGATAAAGCTACAAGGTGAATGCCACCAAAGATAAACAATAAAGTTTTGGAAAGGTTGGGTGGTGCCTGTGGCTCCGTGAGTGGGCACTGGCCCCATATACCAACGGTGGTGGGTTCAAACCCAGCCCCGGCCAAACTGCAAGAACAACAACAAAAAAGTAGCTGGGCGTTGTGGTGGGCACCTGTAGTCCCAGCTACTCAGGAGCCTAAGCCCAGGAGTTGGAGGTTACTGTGAGCTGTGACACCATAGCACTCTACTGAGGGTGACAAAGTCAGACTGTCTCTTTAAAGAAAAAAAAAAAAAGTTTTGGAAAGGTTATTAAACATTTTAATTATTATTATTATTATTTTTTGAGACAAGAGTCTCACTTTGTTGCCCTCAGTGGAGTGCTGTGGCATCACAGCTCACAGCAACCTCCAGCTCTTGGGCTTAGGTGACTCTCTTGCCTCAGCCTCCGGAGTAGTTGGGACTAGAGGCACCCGCCACAACACCTGGCTATTTTTTTTATTGCAGTTTGGCCGGGGCTGGGTTTGAACCTGCCACCCTCAGTACATGGGGGGCTGGTGCCCTACTCACTGAGCCACAGGCGCTGCCCAAACATTTTAGTTATCATAAGAGTATAATCTAAGGTACTAGTGATACAGAGCTAAGTAAATTAATGGGGCTAGTAGCGGGCTCATTATTTCATAAACGGTTAAACAGTCATAAAATAAAGTTAGTACTCTTGGTACAAATGCTTTAAGAGCTTTCGACTATGCAACTATTTCCCTTAATTCTTCATGGACAAATGGCAACCCAATCTGGCTTTTTATTTCAAAAATTTAACAGTCCAACAAGACACCAGGAAAATCCTACTTGCTTTTGTAACTTATTGCAGTGAAAACACTTTAGAGCAATGGTTCTCAACCTTCCTAATGCCGCGGCCCTTTAATACAGTTCCTTATGTTGTGGTGACTCCCAATCATAAAATTATTTTCACTAGCAATGAAAATAATTTTATGGTTAGAGGTCACCACAACATGAGGAACTGTATTAAAGGGTTGTGGCATTAGGAAGGTTGAGAACCACTGCTTTAGAGGCAGATGGGGATTTAAATGTCGACTATTAACAGAATTTAGACCTCACATTTTTACAGATGAAGAAACTTATCAGGTAAGGCTGTTCTGAGGATTAATAATTATACATAAAGTATTGAATACAAGTGCTTGGTACATACAAGAACTTAATAAAGGTAAAAAAACAAACAAAAAAAAAAAACACCCTTCTGTGGCTCCCTCCTCACACTTAAGCCCTATCCCCTTGTTTCCTACTTCACATTAAATTGAGGCCTTCAGACTGAACTAATAATATCCCCAAACCTACAATTCAATCTTATTTCTCTTAGCTCTGCAAGAGGGAAGGTTTCCAGGGGTCCTGAAATTTTTTAAACAGGGGGCCAGTTCAGTGTCCCTCAGACCATTGGAGAACCGGACTGCAGGCCCCCGGACGAGCTGGCTGCTAAACACGACAGGCAGCGGCGGCAAAAACACCTGGCAGCCTGGACAAATGTCCTAGGCGGGCCGCATGTGGCCTGTAGTTTGAGGATGCCTGGTTTAAGCCAAGTAATTCCACTCGTGCTCTTGGGATTGTACCTTCATATGCTATCATAAATCACACTTCTAACTTTTTAACTTCCTTCTTTGCTTTTATCTTTCTCCCATTTCAAAATAAAAATAAATCTCCCTATGCTTTCTTAACTACACTTTAACTGCTTCTGCTGCTGAGCTTTACAGCTATTATTTCCTGCCCATTTCTAGTTTCCATGTTTCAGACCATGCACATGCAAGTGCCGATTTGATATCTCTACGCAAATATACCAGACACCTCAAACAGAAATTGCCAAAATAGAATTCTTCTCCTACTCAGAATTCTTTCATCTTCTCAGTCTAGTTAATGTCATCATCTGACCAGTAGACTAGGACAAAAAAATAACACTAGGAGTTCTCTTTAATTCTAATCACAACTCTATCATTTTTTATTTGTCGCCCTTAGCAGAGTGCCGTGGCTTCATAGCTCACAGCAACCTCAAACTCCTGGGCACAAGCAATTCTCTTGCCTCAGCCTCCCTAGTTGCTGGGACTACAGGAGCCTACTACAACACCCAGCTATGTATTTTTTTTTTGGAGACAGGGTCTCGCTCTGGTTCAGGCTAGTCTTGAACTTGTAAGCGCAGGCAACCCACCTGCCTCTGCCTCCCACAGTGCTAGGATTAGAGGCGTGAGCCACCTTGTCTCAGTCATTACTCACTTATTAATCTTGTTGATTTTATCTTCCCAAAGTGATTTGACTTCACCCATCCCAGCCTATGTGTATTTGGCTCCTAGCTTTCATGTTAACTCTCATGTCACTGTCTCTAGAGTATCCCCAACTCTCCAAAAGTCTACCATTTCCACAGATCTAAACCAACCATATTTCCTTGTTTTAAATCCTTCAAAGGTTCCTACGATTATAAGAGAACACTCAAAGTTCACCTTTCTACCATCTAGTCAATTAAATCAACTCAAACTTCTATTTTCCTTTACCTACAATGCTTTTTCATCTCATCTCTCTAAATCAGCAGTTCTCAACCTGTGGGTCACGACCCACAGGAACTGTCTTAAAGGGCTGCAGCATTAGGAAGGTTGAGAACCAATACTCTAGATACTACAGTCTACCTCAAAACTTACCTCAAGCACTCTCAAATGCTTACAGAACTTTTACTGACTTGTAGAATAGCCCCTTAAAAACTCTGACCATGTTTTAATTGCCTTCCTATTGCTGACCCCAGGCATGACACCCACCATAAAATACTTAGCTGATAAATAATAAGTTTAAAAAGATGATGTAAACTATTTAGATTTATAAGTCAAGTTTTTAACTCACTTCAAATTTCTTAATATGAAAATATCAGGAAGAATCACTTAGGTGGGAACATTCTTAAAAGAACTTACTGTTTATTGTTATCAATTACAAAGTTTATTTTATCTCCAGTTTCCAGCTGAACATTCCCTTCGACATCTTCAGGGGTGTAAGTCAGATAAAACACTTCCTGTGAATTAATAAGTTATTATTACTATCTTGGCAGGATGCATATTCACTGTAGACTGTTAATTTACTTACTTAAATACCTCTATAGTGGCATTTTAAGCCAAATTGCTTAAAATTACTTTATGACAAGTTGTTTTATTCATATAAACACACGCTTCCCCTCCATGATGCTGATGACTTCTGCGAGTCCACAGCTGAGCGGAATCCAACTTCAAAAAGCTTAACAAACAGAAGCATTTGCCCAGAGACTGTAGTTACATTTAAAAAAAACAATTTTGTGTAAGGCATTCCAAACAAAAAAGCTGGAGTTAGTGCTTAAAAGGAACCAGAAAAAAGATCCCCCCCACAACCCCCAAAAAGTGATTAAAAGGAGCATTTTACCTTAATGTTCTAACTAAGGTCACACTTGGGCAAGCTAAAACACTTGGAAGTCCTATGGATTTTTCTTTTTAATTTTTTTTATTATGCTGCACTTGAAGCCTCTTAGAAACCAAATCCGAAACTGATTTTAGCAACTGCAGCTTACGTTTTCTATTTTGAATTTTAAAGTACGCTTATAGATCACATGGTGGATCAGGCAAAGGTTTAAGAAAAATACACAAGTTTACCCCATTACGTTCGTAGCATACACTCCCTGTTGGACTCTGACCCAGGGCAGCTGGAGATTTACTCTCTAAGTTGTGAGGAACAGCGCACACAACCTACCAGTCAAAAAAAAAAAAAAATTTCCATTGCTAATCATTTCAGGAGCAGCACTGTGCAATATAAACTGAATTTTAATATCCTCTATACTATATACAGGGATGCATTTTAATATGATCCACAAGAGGATGCCACGCTGCCAAGTTTCATAGACTTAAAGTTATATGTAAAAACCCAAATTGAGTCTTGACCATATTTTTATTTCGGGTCAAGAAATGCCAGTGCTTTTGAAATAATTTTAAAATAGTAATCTTTATATACTATAGCTCTCTTGCGTGCAAACTGAGGAGATGGGGAGAATCTTCCTTTTCTAATGTGAAAGATATCCAAATGCAGGGCCCTAAGAAAACACAAAGCATCAAAGTCACTAACTTGTCCATTCATTCGTTCTTCAGGGAGGATTTCTGGTTTTATCTTCACTAGTTTAACAGCAATCGGTTTCCCAGTCCGCCGGTCAGATGATACTTCGAACTCAACATCATCTAAAATAAAAGATGTGCTGTGTTTGGACTAATTTTTGCAAAATGATATTCTCACTTCTAAGTTACACTTAGCACTTGAACTGCCTTAAAGCAGTGGTTTTCAAAAAGTGTAATCCCTGGACTAGTAGCATGAGTATCACTGAGTTTGCCATTGTAGATAATGCAAATTCCTGGGCCTAACTTCCTACTGAAAGACAAACTCTGGAGACCAAGCACAGCAAACTGTGTTTTATCAATGTTTTATAATGCTTCAGATCCACTGCCTTACACCACAATAGCAACTCTTAGCCTTAATTTTCATAGCCATTTATACTTATTAAAAATATATGAATCATAACCTTCAGCAAGTTTTTCTTAAACCTCTCTGTACCTTAGTTGCCTCATGTGTAAAATGAGAACAAGTCCTGACAGGAATGCTGTGAGGATTAGTCAAAATAACAGAACTGTAGCACGCACCTTAAGTATTTGGTATAGCAAATATCCACGTTAGCTACATTGTACTGATTTCATTACTCGGAGATGTTTTACAAAAAATACAGAGACCTTATAACTTCAGTCCTTTAATAGGCCATTTTCATATGTGAAAGTCATTTCTATGGTGTCAGTTCAGGTGAATTTCCATATAGACCAAATGGTGACATTCTAAGTCATTTTCTTTTAGACACTATCAAAAACAGTACTTGGTAGAATAATCTTAAGTAACACTATAATAGCTATAATATATTTACTGGCTTAAAATCTAATACATCAACAGTCACATTAGGGAGGACAACAATTAAATCTTCCATCTATTGTAAGAACATCTTTCAGTTAGTTGTTCACCCCACAAAAAGACACCATCACAATGGAAATTAGGAATTTGCTCATTTATACAGACATACATCAGTACAACTAAAAAGAAACTTATTCTTTAAAACACTCTGGAAAACACTCTCATGAAAAAGTGGATACACAAGGGAAATTTTGTGATTACATTTTTAAAAAAAGGAGAAGTGACAGATTACCTCCTACTTTTAAGTCCTGCAGGTTGCCATTATACTGTGAACAGTGGAAGAAAAGTCTAGCTTGACGTTCTGAACACTGAATAAATCCGTACGAGGTTAACAGTTTTTCAATAACCCCAGTTTCACGCAGTGCTGCTGAAGTACCATTGGGGTATCCATTGTGTCCATTGTTGTGGAGAAGGTTTGGATCAAAGCTCATCTGTTTTAAAAAGAAAAAGAACTCAATATATATAGATCTGTACATTATCGCCACAGCATACTAAATATGCTTAACAAATTACTAAATCTTCAATATAAAAAGGCAAAGAAAATAAAAGTAAAATAGAGGAAAGATCATGGGCTTCTATTACTGAAATGTTAATTTAGTTAATAGACCATTTCAGAGGCAACTATTCTGAGGGACATGCCCCCATTTATGGTAGCATTTTCACTTACCAGACAAAATAGAATTTATGGAGTTTAATATTAAAGTAAAGCAACAACATTAGTAGAAGCTGTCTCTATGTTAATTTTAAATTACTAAAATAATTTCAAAACAAAGGTTAACCAATATGCAAGAGATCGCAACTCAAAACCATCAACACTACTCCTCTTGAAGGAATTTGTTGATACCTACTTGTAAAACTTCAAAAAACACTTTAATACTATTTGGTAAGCCATGCATCTTAAAGACATATTTAAAGTTAGTAAAAATTAACACAATAAAATAAGATGTCTATGCAATATTTAACTCAAATTAGAAAACGTTAGAATAATGCATGCATGCATAGGTCCTTTAATGGAAAACAATCCAAAATAGTTAGAAAACTTTTGACACAAAAATACAAAACAGCAAAATCTCTTCTAACATGTGCAATCATTTCACGGGTACATTTAAAGATGCCATTCACCTGAAAGAAATCCTTCACTTTTTAGACACTAATGAAATTAATTTATTTCTTTCTCATTCTTTAGTGAAAGAGGAGCTATTTTAATGCAATGCAATGAAATCTGCTTAGGTCCTCAACTACTATCACATTTTACCTTATTTGAGTAAAATTATAACAACAAATTATTTTGTAAGTTTAAATGAAGCACGAACTAGGACAAAATCCCTAGCAAAGGCTAGGTCTATAATTTACTATAATAGTGACATTTCCAAATCATTACAATTAATTTTAGATCCCTTCATTAAAATTTTGACTTGTAAGCTGACATCTGAGTGTGAGATGTTGGGCATTATTAATAAAAAGGATGTATTTTTATTAGAAAAAAATGACTAAAATGTAGAAAGACTGAAACCAAAGTATGAGTAAACAGTATGTTAGATGGACAAATCAAAGCCACCTCATGCGTAGGTGGTTACAATTTAATTTTCTCAGACTAGCCACTGTTCTGCCTGACAGGTATTAACTCATTTAATTTTCACAAAGCCCACAAGAAAGTAGTGTTATCCATTTTACCAACAAGGAAACAGACACAGAAAGGTTAAACGACTTGCAAAGAAGGTCTACCTCTATATTCTGAGATCTAAACTAGGCCTTCCCAAACTTAAGTTATCCGGTGTGCAAAAAAACAAAATCAGATCGGTTGGGTTAGGATTTGAGATTTTCCATTTCTAACACAATCCTGGTGGTCACAACACTTCTGATTCCTGGACAGACTTTGAGCTGTTCAGCTCAAGTTACATTTCAAGATTCAAGGTTAAAGACATGTTTAGGGAAGTTAGAAAGTCAGGCTGCAGGGCATTTCAACCAAAATGGGTAGCCCTTCTAAGTCATGCTCTCAACACAAAGCAAGATTAGTTGGATGATTGCTTTCCTGACTTACAGATCTCTGATACATGGGGGTCCTCTTTTGTTTTTTAGTCCCAGATGAGGTAGAAGATGAAGATAAAGGTAAAGAAATCGAAGGAGGGGTTGCAGGAGGGGGATGAGGATCTGATGACACAGTAAAAACGTTCTCCATCTCAAACAGCTGTGATAACATAGCATAACGTTTATGACTATGATCAGTAACAATTTAATGCACATTTGCCAACCTTTATATTTTCAGATTATTAGGTTTAGCAAAACATAACTCAATCAGATTTCTATTGACACAGAAAATATACAGCATTAACATTAAAAGGTCAAACTGAAATGTATTTTATAAAAGCCCTTAAAGCAATCCTCTATCATTTGTGATTTTGAAAATACCACAAGGACACAGATAGTTGCTGAAATGAGACTATTCAGCCCAATTTCTCTTCAGTGCTCAGCAACTTTAAATAGACTCATTCTCAATCACTGGCTCCCTAGAGCAAAGTACACATAGGCAATCTAATGGAGCGTGAGAAGAAAATATTGTAATTATTTTTTGCCCCAAAATTTAAAAAATTAGCTTTTATAAATTTTCACTATATCTTTATAGGAAAGGCCTTGCTAACTCAGTAACTTTGATGGTTAGATGCAGCATACTATTCAGGTATATTGAAGGAAGTGAGAACTTGAAAAGAGGCTGCTATTAAAGCCCACATTTAATTGCTCTCAGCATACTATAGCATAAATATGCCCAGAAAGTAGACATAAAAATTTAGTCACCTAGCTTAACTACCTTCATGAATAGACAAATGGCTGAAGAACCTTAAATGGAACAGTCTCTTGATACCAGAGACATTCTATAACTCTGTTCTCTTCATTGGTGCCTCTTCCTTTAGTACCTACAAACTGATGATTCCTTTCTGAATTCCTTTACTTCTACCCACTTTAAAAAATATGGAAACTAAAGATTAGAAAAGAAAAAAATTGCTCTTCATAATCCTACCACCAAAGATTACCAGTGTTTAAACATTCCACGCTAGCATATTTCCAACTTCAGATTACTATGTAATAAACACAACATATTTCCACAATATAGTTCAGTAAGTTTCTACCCAACTTCCCTATTCCTGTGTACAACAGAGGTTTTGAGCTTAGACAAGTGGAAGTCCATTTTCTCCAGGCTCATCCTCACATTTAAGTGGTCTCCAAATACTCACTTCTACTATTAGAACACCTACTATCCACCTGTTTTCCTACTTCTATCTCCTTAATACTCTATATCTATATCCATTTTTTTTTTTTTTTTTTGCTGTTTTTGGCTGGGGCTAGGTTTGAACCTGCCATCTCCAGCATTTGGGGCCGGCGTCTTACTCCTTTGAGCCACAGGTGCCACCCTCTCTATATCCATTTTTTAACAGCTCTTCCATCCTTAGCCTATCCATCAAAAGCATCACCATTTGTCCTTTTTTTTTTTTTTTGAGATGTCATTATATTGCTCTGGGTAGAGTGCTGTGCTGTCACAGCTCATAGCAACCTCAATCTCTTGGGCTTAAGGGATTCTCTTGCCTCACCCTCCCAAGCAGCTGGGACTATAAGCACCTGCCACAATACCCAGCTATTTTTTTGTTGTTGCTGTCACTGTTTACCAGGCCCAGGCTTGGGTTTGAATCCATCAGCCCTGATGCATGTGGCTGGTGCCCTAACCACTCACTGAGCTACAGGTACTGAGCCACCAATTTGTCTTTTAAAGATACACTTCTAGGCTGGGTATGGTAGCTCACACCTATAATCTTAGCACTGTGGAAGACTGAGGTGGGAGGATCACTTGAGCTCAGGAGTTTAAGACCAGCCTAAGTAAGGTCTTGAGTCTACTAAAAACAGAAAAAAGACACACTTCTAAATATTACTTTACAATCTAAAGCAATAAAGGTATTTTACTTTTGGAAAAATAAAATTCATTGAATCCTTGCTGATAAACACATCTATGGCTCTCCTATAAAATAAAAACTATTCAGCTCTTTAGAATCTGATTCTAGCAAGTCTCCCTTTCACTACTCTCCCCATCTGACAAAGCTGTATTCTCTATTCTATTCACAATGGAGTTATTTCAATACCTACCATGTGCTTTCAGGTCTCCTTGCATCTGCTAATTCTGTCACCTCTATACTTCCACTAAGGACTCTTCTCCCTCTTAACAAAGTGCTACTCACCTTTAAATATCCCTTATCTGGTAGGTTTCTGTATTCTTTTCCTTCCCGCTAAGGGAAATGCTCCTTGTTATATGCTTAGCACCTCTCTGTCAGGTTGTATTAAACTGTGATATTTTATAATAAATTGTTCTAAACTCCAATTCCATTCCTATCTTATTCATTATTGTATTTCAGTACTAGCAATGCCTAACAATATAGAATGCTTGCCAACCAACCATACACAACTATGCACTGTATGCCAGTCAGTAGCAAGCATATAGGTAGGTATTGGATATTAAGCAAGGTAATCCCTCAAGAAGTCAACAATGGAGAGGGTAATACCAAATTACTGCCTAGGTTTCAAAGATCCCTTTATAAATACTGCAATGGGTATTCTAAACTGAAACCCCAATTTCTAAACAGTACAGATGAAGCTTAAGAGACTTTGTTACATATTAATATACTCTTACATTAAAAAAATCCCAGTTTTGGCTCAGTGCCTGTGGTTCAAGTGGCTAAGGCGCCAGCCACATACACCTGGGGTGGTGGGTTCAAATCCAGCCTGGGCCCGCCAAAACAACAATGACAGCTGCAACCAAAAAATAGCCGGGCGTTGTGGCGGGCGCCTGTGGTCCCAGCTACTTGGGAGGCTGAGGCAGGAGACTCGCTTGAGCCCAGGAGTTGGAGGTTGCTGTGAGGCCACAGCACTCTACCCAGGGGGATGGCTTGAGGCTCTGTC
>CAUYQV010070434.1:0-148624 GCA_963574575.1 Galagoides demidoff
AGCTCAGGCTCCCCAGCACCCGTGATGCTTGTTTACCCGCCACACAGCCCAGTCTCCCCAGCACCTGTGATGCAGGTGCACCCGCCACACAGCTCAGCCTCCCCAGCACCTGTGATGCAGGTGCACCCGCCACACAGCTCAGCCTCCCCAGCACCTGTGATGCAGGTGCACCCACCACACAGCTCAGCCTCCCCAGCAGCCGTGACGCAGGTGCACCCGCCACACAGCTCAGTCTCCCCAGCACCTGTGATGCAGGTGCACCCGCCACACCCTCTTCTCCTTTGCTTTACTCTCAGCATAACGTTTCTTATCACTGATTCCCTCTGAAAGGCCTCAGTGTAAAAATTGTCCTTTCTGCCTCCTATAAATGAATAGAGGCTTTCAAGAATTATCATTCTGTAAGCAACTGTCTTTTAAGATCTAAAGTTGAATTTCTCGCTGAAGAATTTGTTAGAGAGGTTTTGGAAGGCGTTTAACGAGAAGCAACCCAAACTCAGATAATCAAAAAACAGGGATCTCAGATTCAACAGTATGAAAATCTCTTTCCTTGTGTTTTCTACCACTCCCTTGCCTTAACAAGCAGCTACTGTGTGGAAAGGATTGTGCTTGGAATTTTGAGAGCATAATGAATAAGGCACAAGCCTCCCCCACCTCAGCCCCTAGTCAAGGAGCTCACAGAAGTCAAGAAGTGCTCATAGAAGTCAAGAAGTGGTACAGAAGACAGATGTGCCATCACCCGGCTTTAAAATAAGGTGGGCTGGTATTAAGAGTAGAGTATAAATGTCTTGACACAATAATTAAGTGAGGTGAAGGCTATGTTAACCAGTTTGACGTAAGCATTCCAAATTGTATATAAAATCAGCACATCATACCCCATAAATGCATTAATGTACACAGTTATGATTTAATAAAAAATAAAATAAAGTGGACTGGAATGAATGTTCACAATGGAACAATGTTCCGTGGGAGCCCAGATGTAATTCCCCATCTTTTATGAAATACAGGAAATGACCTTTAAAAACACAGACAGAATTGAGGAGTTCACGGCAACACTAATTACCTCCCTGGTCTGCAGACCATAAACTTTTATGTGATCTGCTTTCTGTTCAACTCATTTGTCTCATTTGTTTTAACTGGCATCCAAGCTGCCCATCTGCAAAAGCTTGGGCGTCAGTGGCGAGTAGCGATTTCAGCTCCACCCAGGACTTTATTAAGATTCTCTGACTAACTTGAAATGTAATGACATTTAATGGTACCACTTTGACTCTTTTCACTGAGAGTGTTAAAGTTCTTAAAATTAAATATATAGCCTCGTGGATTAGGTGAGCGCGAAGCCTCCTTCTCCCAGAGGGGATAAACTGGGACACCTAAATATATGGAACGGCTTCTGAAGAACACTATTTGATCTGAGTCACCTCATGGTGACATCTTTCTAGCTCATACCCCCTTTAAAGTTCTTTGTAAAGCATCTGACTTGAAAGGATCAATCTAACTCGGCGTGCCCACACATTATTCCCCATTTGGGCAGCCTTGCTATTTATAACCGAGGCCTTTTAGAAAATGAAAAACTAAGGGTGGTTAACTGTAGCCAGAGTGACCCATAACATAAGCCAGGTCATAATTTTTTTTTTGGCATCCTCTGTGTCCTCTCAGGAAACTTTGATTATAGTTCAACTAGGAATAGGAAAGAGATTGTCCAAATTAAAAAAAAAAAAAAAAAGTTTCTCTCCAGCAGGTGGTTAAGGAATAGATCCTTGAGTCAGCAGGCCTGGGACTGAATGTCAGCTCTACCACTTATTAGCGCTATAACTGGAAAAATGACCTCAGTCTGTAAAATGATTAAACGAGATGCCACTTATAAAGAACTTTTCAGTGTTTGGTGTGGAGTCCTGAAACCATAGTGACAATGACAGTTATTACTGCTGTTATTATTGCTGTGCACCCTGGCTGACCGTGTCCAGCACACTGCCTGGCACCTGGAAGGTATTCGTGGTCTGCTTAGTTCTGACTAGAAGCTCCACTGGCCTTCGGCTCAGAACACAGTATTTCCGAGGAGCGCTGCTCTTGGCTTTCCTTCTCAAGAGTATCCAGAGTACTGGGAAGGTAGCAAAACTGCCTAAATTCCAACATAATTCTGTGATAATTGTGCAGTGTGGTTTCTTGGACCTCAATGACATTATTTTTTCTTATCTATGTGAGAGGAGAGTTAATGCATCCTGTGGCAGCCGTCGGCCGTGCGTTCTCCCTGCTCCAAGGTGGTACAAATTAAATTTTCTTTTTTCCTCCGTAACATACCAGGAAGTCTACTTAGTATTTTCCATCAGAAGTTCCACTTGATATTTTTCAGCTGGGTTCTGAGAGAGACAATGGGGTGGTGTTGATGGGACAGTATTAGGGCATTGTGATGAAGAAAAAAATAAACAGTATCACTGTCATTCAGATATGACTCCGTGTCCTCTGAGAGTGGTACACTGCCCAACAGCAAGGGTCTGGGGACGTGTGTGTGAGTGTGTCCGTGGGCATATGCTATTAATAAGACGTTTATTTTATATTTAAACATTAGTATGCTGTGACGGATGTGTGCATTTAGCCCACATACTTTGCACCGTATATTTCAAACTTTATAGATACAAGCCGTAAAGCAAGATCAGAGGAATAAGAACAATTTTTCTTGCTTATATTTATTGTTTCCCATCTTTATAGTGCAGAGACATCTACATGCTTCTGAAATTAATGAATTTTATAAGCCTAATAAATAAATATAGATATTAATTGTTCATATTTCATTCATTTCCTGTGGCTTTTGGGAGCTGCCATGATATTTTTATGCTTATGGTAGGACACAAAATGAACTGCCACTGGTTTAAACATATTTGTTAAGTTTTATTACAACTCTTTGGAGCTTGCCGAGCCTCTGTTTAGAGTGCCTTGCTTGTTGGCAATGTTGAGGTAGAAACATTCTTGCCTTTGTGTACCCAGCTGTGTTTTGTTTTTTGTTTTGTTTTGTTTTGAGACAATCTCACTCTGTCACCCTGGATAGAATGCTATGGCACAATCATAGCTCACAACAACCTCACTCTCCTGGGCTCAAGCAATTCTCTTTGTCTCCTGAGTAGCTGAGACTACAGGCACCTGCCACGTCGTAGCCCACCTGAGTTTTCTATTTTTAGTAGACATGGGTCTGGCTGTTGTTTAGGTTGGTCTCTAACTCCCGAGCTCAAGTAATCTTACCCGCATAGCATTCCCAGAGTGCTAGGATTACAGGTGTGATCCAGCTGTGTTTTATTTTGTTTACCCAGTTGAGCTCCTACAAATAGAACTAATGTAATAAATTTCAGCCTACCCGGTGCTTGGGTGGTAGTGAGAAGCCAGGGATCTAAATTTAAGGGACATAACATTCCTACCTCTGGTTGTTTAGTATTTACAGTCTTTTCTTTGCCATTAGTCAAAGAATATAGGTCACTAACATAGACTACCAGTTCAACAACCTTTATAAACGAGGGTAAGAAAAATAAATGACTGAATAAGAAACCTGTTCCAGATGATGGAAGAATAGAATATCTTGTCAAAGGCAGACACGGAGATATTTATGAACATTTCTAAACTAATGACAGTCCGACATCCAAGTAACAATAGCGTGTAACTGATAGACGCTGGGCTCCACCGCCGTCCTCGAGTGTGAATACTTTCAGGAGAAATCTACTTGCCTCATCCTGAGGAATGTCTTGGAACCGAGACACCAAGGTTTACTACCTTTAGAACTCAAAGACAGGGTTCTCTGCTGAGCAGAGTCCTGCTCGTCACTTAGTTCTTGGAGCCAGAAGTTATCTTCTTTGTCTCTTTGTTCTCAACCAGGCTCATGGGAGATGGGTGTTAACAAGTCAGTGTCTGCATTTCTTTAACTGATATTTATTGAACAAGGCTCTGCCAGTGGCTTCCCACAGAGCAGGTAGCCTCCCTCTGCTCCATGGAACTGTGTACTAAGACGGCACCACAGCCACAGGAATAAGGGCCAGACTGGGAGTGGTGCAAACAAGATGGAAATGGGTTTCAGTCTTAAGGAGCACAAGCAGCCAAGGGTTCCATGAAGCAGAGACCCCCCACCCTTCAATGTTATTTCTCTGTCATCCTCTCCTGGTCTAAGGCAGCTGGTCCAGCTTCTGCTGCCACATCTACTGAGGATGCCAAGAAAGCGTACATACATTTCAAGAGGTCTTGTTGGACATAAAATTGATCTTTCCCAGAAGTTCCCAAAGGTATACAAACAGCAGATAAAATGGATATGTGAAGCTTTTCTAGGTACATTTGACCAGTAATGGTACCTTCGATTCAACTTCTAAAAGTAATATATGGATAGCACCTCCTAAAATGTGTACACATTTTTTTGGCACCCTCTGTATATTCCAATCAGCAAGAGAGCCAGGAATTAACCATGACAAGCACTGGATGTAAATTTTCAGTTTTCACTCACACATCATTTCCACCCACATCCCATTGGCCTTAATCTAGTCCTTGTCACATCTAGCTGCAAGGGAGGCTGAAAATTATACTGTTTAGTTGGATGGACTCATGTTCAATTAAAACTTCCATCATTTTAGATGAAGAATATAAGACCCTTCACTTGAAGGTTTCATTCACCTTGTTACAAAAAAGCCCCAGAAGAAAAATACTTGGCTTAATGCATTTTCCCTTAGTGACGAGAAGCTAAATATATAAGAGATTCGGCCAAGTCAGGGATACTCACACACAGAAAAACTAAGATTGCATTTATATACAACTGTAATGGCCTGCTTTGGCAATAATTATCTTCCGATTATTCCACTCATGATTTTCAGTATTTTTTGGAGGCAGCAGTAGGCCACAGACTAGTTATTGACTGGCTTCTCCATTGTCTGGGTTACTAAGAGGACTAAATGATGGTTATTAAGTTCTGAGGTAGTTCTCATAGAATTGCTGCTGTCTACCCAGACTATATAATATTATAGATATACTATAATATATATAATCTAAATGATGTTCAGTGATTTTTGAAGGGACCATGACTTAGGATACTACTCTTAAAACAGCCCCCATTTGCTAAGCTAAAGGTCGCTTTGCTGAGAAATATTGCCCAGTGGTAAGAGGAGCTAATAATTAACCTGTTAAAAAGGATACCTGTCTTTTTTTTCTTTCCACAAATGCATCCCAACTTTGAAATACAGCAACTCTGTGTTTTTTAAATTTTTTTAAATTTTTATTTTTTTTTATTAAATCATAACTGTGTACGTTAATCCATTTATGGGGTATAATGTGCTGATTTGATATACAATGTGGAATGTTTACATCGAACTGGTTAACACAACCATCACCTCGGAAAGTAACCAGTGAACTCAGAATCAACAAAACCGAGTTGCCGAGGATGAATGTCTTACTGCAGCAACTCTGCTTTGTTGATTCTGAGTTCCCAGTTCCTTTCTTCCTATCTGTTGTTTATCCAGTTACTTCCACCTGCCCCTTTAGCTTCCCTTTCCCTCTTTCAGAGCAGGGAAGGCTGAGGAGTTTGTTGACTTTCTTAACACCCTTCCATTTAATAACACTGCTGCCCTTCTAAGGGGTTGATCTCTCCCTCTCTGGCTTGCCAAATAAAATATTGCAATGTTTTTTTATATCTAGGACAAGTTTACCCATCACCTAAATTCTTTTGAGAAGGGCAGGTCGGCAATGAAGGTCATGGGCAGCCCTAATTCAAAGCAGCTCCACCTGCTTGTGTGTCTGGAGGACCCAGTTTGCTGAGGCCAGGGCACTTCACTGAGAGGTTTTATCCGGCGTGATCTGCCCGATGCTTTGCCATAGTGCCTCTGAGGAGTTTGTGGAAGAGCCTCACCCTGGAATTTTGCCATCCTCGAATGTTACCTTTCTCTCTAAATCCCTGCTTTGTCTCTGACATCAGTGTCAACTTCCCTTTCAACAGTCCATTTGGATCTCACAGGAATTAGCTGCAATCCTGAGATTCTTTTTCTACTGACTGTTAGCCTGGGCAACCTCTTGGAAGCAACACATCGACTGTCAAATATGTTGAAGTTACTCTGTCTTAATTCATCCTCCAGAGTATCTCCTATAAATTAGAGAGAAAAGCCTCCCGGTGGTCACCATGTGGGACAGGATAAATTCAACTGGAACTTCCACACACAATATTTAGCAGCTGCCAAAGGAAAGGTGGACCAAGCCACCAGGCCATCCCCAGGAAATCCCAAGACACAAATTTTTAATATTTGCATTCTTATTTACATAAATTTGTATGAGCATGTCCCATTCAAAACATGCTGACTCCAGTTATGTAAAATAAAACACTCAATTCCCCTTTATCCGAGTGTGGATAACCACATATTCTAAGCTTGCCGGCTGCCCACAATGATTACTTTTTCCTCTCTGTTCTCCTCTATTCCTACCTGCTAATCATAAACATTAAGGAAAAGAGTTATTATTTAGCTGTAAGAGCTGAATCTAAATATTCTTTTTTCTACTATGAGCTCATATCCTCTGCTTTCCGTTTGGAGTTTTCACATGATCCTCCCTTCCCCCATAGCAGGGAAACAATACCAGCCCCCGATTCACCTCAGGGCATCATGGTTTGGGTGATACGAATTCCTGATTCCATCTGGGCCCACTTTTCAGCCTTATACTTAGAAGAAAGTTTCTTGGTAATGAGGACCGAAGTATGGATTCTGGGCAGATCAACCACAGGTTTCCACGACCACCAGTGCTGCTTTCCATGGCCCTGTAACTGACAGGTGACTCTGCTCATGTTTTCAGTGGCATTTCCCTTCCAGGGAGATGGATATCAGAGCTGATTGCAAAATGGACTCATTACAGTAATTCACAGGAAGCCCATGAAGTCCAGAAGCCACGTGATGAGGAAAGAGCAAAGGGAGCAAGAGCATCCTTGGGGAGTGACCATTCTCCACCCAAGATGCTCCCCGTGATGCTGTACAGAAGAGCTACCTGCTAACTCTACCCCAACCTGGAGGAAAGACCCAGGAATCATAGAGGGACAATACTACTGAGCCAAATGGCCGCACTGCACTGAGTTCACTTCCACTCTCTGAAAAACACCCCCCAAAGTCACTCCTTAACAATTGTGCACTGCTGTTCTGTTTCTCATCAGGGCTAGAAACGAGTGAGTCACTCAGGACCATCTTTTGTGTTGAAGTGAAATTTAGTCAAAAGAGACCCCCTCAAGGGTTTGCTGACTTCAGACCTTGGCCTCTGAAATGGCTTCTCTGGTCTCCACCGAGCGGAGGTCCTTTTAGTGCCCATAGAAACAAAGTTAAACATGCCAGGTTGGAAGTGAGGCTGGTGGGGTGAGGGAGTGGGTGTTGAAATAGTTCCAACACATTTTGTGACATCTAGGGTGTGTTTTGTTGGTCAGCCGGTTTAATTTTGGGGCCAAATTTTACTTCTCTCACTTGGAACTGGAGTCAGCAGAGGGAAGTGCAGACCTTACTGAACACAGAGTACAGAAACACAACCCCAAGAACCTTGGGTCGCTCCCCTGCTAGGCCTGCAAAATGTCAGCCCTGCTGACAGCGCGGGCAGGAGGCTTCTGTTCAGTGGGTATTTCACACTCAGCATACAGCTGGCTAGGCAGAACTTGCAGCCAAGACAGAATGACCAGGAATTAACCAGGAAAACCAACTCATTTCCTTTAGAAACAGTAAAAAAAACTCTAGTTCTGCCCACATATCAAAAAGTTAGCAAGAACGTTTTTGTTTGTGTTTGACTGGTGTTGGCAGTGACAGTGTTGCAGCACAGATGTTGGACTGTGTGTGGTCCCGGGATGCCCCACAGTAGCAAGGGACAGGAAGACGGTGGGGTCCCCAGAACACTGTGGTCCTCGTGTTAAGATGTGCCCAGAAGTATGCTACTCACTCAAGTTTTACTTCTCTTTCTGAAATACAGCACCTTCTCCCATTTCTTGAACTGGGCAAATAGGGGATGTGGATTCTCTACGCTTATGGGTTAGCTTTTCATTTATTCATTTAGTCCGTGGACTTGCAAAGCAACTTGAGGGCTTGAATACCAGTGAATAAAACAGGTTAAAAAAATCCTTACTCTTGTCGATTTATATTAAGTTATTTAATCCTTATGACAGCCCCATGAGGCAGGTACTATTTATTTTTATAGGAGACTCGCTCAAACCATATAGCAGGTAAATGGTGGAGCGAGGACTCGAACCCAGGCAGGCTGGCTGGGGAGAGCCCACACTCTTCCCGTGGAACTCTACACTTCCTGACTGATAGCTGGGACTGTAGCCCAGAACGGCAGCAGTTCAGGCTGAATCCTGCAATTTCTAGTGACAGTCTTTAATTCCACAAGAGAGTTTAAATAAAGAAAAATTCTTCAAAAGTTAATACTGTGCCTGAATTTAACACTAAGATATCTGTCTAAAAGCTTGTCATCAAGACAAGATGTCATAGGTAGGGGGAGATGAATCAAAGCGCTCAGAGACAGGAAGACTGCAGGAAGGTGGGGAGGATGTCATCAGGGATGGAGGACAGACGCTGAGGCCAGGGAATCTCAACGTTGTGCCCAAGGTGATCCCACTAGGGCCAGCCCAACACTTGAAATTTTGGATTTTATCAGCCACGTTTAATGAGATCAACTTATTTTGTCCAAATAACCCAAGACTAAAAGAAAGAACACCAAATCAGCTCAAATTGTACGTTAAATAAGAAATGGATTTGTTCTTACTTTGCCTATAGGCTTCTCAATCAGAGGGCTTGGGAAGCAAACTGGAGCCATGCTGCTGTACACGGGTCTCCATGGCTGTTCCTGAAAGAAAGGGGACACAGAGACAGAGATTTCAGGGATGTGGCTGGCTTTCTGGCTGCTGGAGCTATTTCCCTGCTATTCACAACAGTGCCTCAAGCACTTAAACTTGACAGTTGTCATTTGAAGTACTGAGTCAGCTTTTTTGTGAGGCTGCTTCAGCTGGCACCCTGTGCAAACCCATTCCACCTCATGCAGGGACACCACTCGTGAATGTTGAAGGCAGTCATATACACATGATGACATAAACTTAGGATAGTTTCAGCTTCACCTGTTCATGTATCTTCCTAGAACATAGATCAGGCTATGTGACTTTTTTTTATAAAAAAAATTAACTTTGCTAGTATCTTATTGCAAACATGATGACCACATGTAAACCTCTGGTTTTCAAATCTTTGAATCTATGTGGGCTAATTTCCAAAGTTCTCTACCTGCTATTCAGAACCCTCCCAAAGAGGGCTTACTTACTTTTTCTTCCCCAGCTCCAACTCTGTCCCACAATTTATCCTAAATCTCAAGCAACGTGGTCAATGTATATTTTGTGAACAGTCTCACAGGTATGCCTTTCTTTATGCTATTTCTGATTCCTAAAATAGACTTTGTCCAATTCAATACCTATGAATTCCTACCTGTCTTATAAAGCCCAGCTCTGATTCCCCAGAAAACATTTGACTATGTTCTTCTATTTTAACTAGAGTCAGAATAAATTTCTCCCTAACACAGAGTCCCATGGTACTATCATGAGAGTGTTCTATGGTTTGAATGTGGATCCCGTAAGTTCATATGGTGGAAGTTTCCTTACCATTATAACAGTGTTAAGAGGTGGAGCCCTTAAGAGGTAATCCGGCCATGAGGGATCCATTCAAATGAGAGGATTAACACTGTTATCGTGGGCAGTGGGTTAGTTCCAAGGGGTAGGCTCTGGATAAGAAGATACATGCAGCTCCATTTTGCTGTGTCCTGTACTTGGTTACCCCATCACCTTTGCCAAGGGTTGATCCAAGCAAGGTGCGGACCTCCCCGTCTCTAGAACTATGAGCCAAATAAATACCCAGTGAAATTCTGAGATTGCAGCAGAAAATGAACTAAAACAGAGTACTTGTTGCTATCTGCCAGCAATGAGAGCTCCCGAGAACAGGACCCACGTCTTAGTTATCGTACTGTATAATGTAGGGGCTGTTTTGTTTTTTTTTTTCAATTAGGGTAAATTTTCCCTTTGTGAGCTCCATCTGTTTTCTTTATATCTTTACTAACTCCCAATACTCCCCACTGGATCCAGCTCTCTCCTACCCCCAGCTCCAATTCTCACTACACGCTTTTCCCCCTCTCTTTTCAATCTTATTCGAATGAGACTTCAATAGGCTTACTGCAAAAAAGCTTTAACAGTAGGTACCGTTAAACCCCATAAAATGAAAATGAGCTTTAAAAATGATTCTGCAAGTATTGACCCATCCCCACCTCCTGCTGTCCATTAATTGGCTCTGTTTTTTGAGTAAGAAGATTCTCAGTGGTCTACCGAGGAGTGCAGTGTGACCCTCAGGCAGCTCTACCCCTGCCGTTACTAATCATCTTACCCCCTCCTCCCAGGCAAATTACTTATACTTCTCAACCAAGGTGGCCCTGTCTGCAGATGTGGTTTGTGTTATTTACACACGTCTTGCAGGGTATCTTGAGACTAACTGCAGTGATATCTATGGATTAGAAAGACACAGTGTAATTCCTGGGGCAGCGGCCCTATCGTTGCCCCTCAGAAGAAGCCATTCAAATTTCTAACTTCTTCCCAGGGTCTGAAAACAGGGGTTACAGTGGGTTCTGAGAGAAGTAGACTCCTGTCCTCTAGGAGTTAAAGTGAAACCAGCAATTTGCTGCACAGCTCGTGTCCCAGCCATCACAGTGTAATTACTATCAACCCCCAGTGGCCTGGTCCCAACCATATTAGTGAATGCAGGAATCAAAGTTCCCTAGGTCCCATTAGCACCTCCCACCTTCCAGAGGTAAAAAGACATTGAATGGCACCAGGGAAAAGGCCAAAATACATCAACTTGAAACTGCAACTTTTTTTTAATGAAAATAACAGTTTCAGTGTTGATGACTGGGAAACCCGAGTGTGTTTCTAGGAAGTGGCGCCGCAGAAGCGGTAGATGAATCTGAGGAACTCTGCCCTTCCTCGGGCTGGCCCAGTTACCATGGCAACGGGTAACTGGCTTTCTTAGGGTGTTATGCAGCCTGGTTTTCTTTAGGCCAAACATTCCCTTGATACACTTACAGTGGGTAGACTTAAGACTAAAACAACCCAGCAGGTGAAAAACATATAGATTTCTTACTTATAAATTATTTGTTTTGGTAGGAAAATGTGACTCTGGGCCACGCATCAAAGGGAATTTCTAAGCTAGTGGGTTCCTATGCAAAACAAAGAGCAGGAGATAGGCACACAGTTCTGTGAGACAGAATTTCCCTTTTCCTAACTGGGGCTGAGAATAGACTTAGAATAAGGAAAAGTAGCCAAGAATTAGAGAAAAATTGTTGAAGCCTCAGCTAAATCAGCCATCTCCTCCAGATCTCTGCAAAGCAAGGGCAATTGTTGACTGTCCCTTTCCTTCGTCCTGTGATAACTTCAGAGCACTTGGGGAAGCTACAGAGCGTCTCAGAGATCTCCACGGGAAAGGTACCTGGGGTTATAACGCTTTCTAAGATTGGATCCCTGAAAGGAGACCAAAGACTTTGTTAAGGCCTTGAACTGTAACTATAACCTTCAGTGTTTATCCTGGTGCCTGAAATATAAGAGCAACTCCCGGTGCAAAAGGAAAGAGATAAAGGAGCAAAGGCTTAAGGGTCATCTGGCAGGCCCCGCTGGTCGACTGGGGAATAGGACTGGTCCACATGGCATCTGCTCGAGGCTGTGTCTCTGGGCAGCTCACAGGATCCTCGGACCTCTAAGGGAAAGAAGGCATCCTCCCTCGGGAATCTGGATTTTACACTCCACAGAAGACGTGGATGTCCTCGTCCATCCGCTGCCCGCCCCTCCAGGTTAGGACTAACGTGTTGTGTCCTGAGGTTGAAACAGATCCTGCCTTCGTGATGGATCGCCATTCTTCCTCCACCCCCACCTGGCTGCCTATTCATCAGGAGCAAAACTAACTGCACCGTGCTTCTGCAGAGGACTTCCAAAACATCGCTAACAAAGCACTCTGGTCGTCCTCACCCTGCTCAGAGAGCCACGAGCTGCTTCTGGGATGTAGGATTCTGAAGGAAGTGGGACCTTTCAAACACTATGGGGACAGAGGAAGGAGAAAGTTCCTGAAACGGGGCGCGACAGTCACCCCTGCTCTCCCTGCCCCCCAGCCTGGCTGTGGAGGCCTCCCCCACCCACCCCAGCTGGAGCTCCTTCCTTGGAAGGGTCAGCCGGTAGCCAGAGGTGAGGCGGCCTTGGAAAGGGAGGAGGCCTGGGTGGAGGACGATGGCATGTTGACTCACTGGGGCTTGACCAGACTTCCTCCCTTTTTCCACACTCAAGTACAGTTTTTGGTGAACTCGAGTAAACTCTGCCTACTGCTACATTTGTCTTCTTCCTTCTGGGCTATTATCACAGCCTTGTGAGTGGAGAGGGGGGCACAGGGGAGGTCAAACTCATCAGCATTCTGGTGTTTAAGTTTTCTAGGCAGGACCCAATTCTCTCAAATGCTGGGCTAAATTTTTGCATTTCAACTTCCATTTCCTGGTTATTTTACATGAGCAGCTTTAAAATGTCCCTGGGTGTTCACTTTCCTTCCCTAAGTTTTATGTATCTTCAGTACCACCTGTACCGACCATGAGCTACCATCACAAAGGACGTGGAAATGATACTGTTGCAACATTCCTTGGAACTGGACTTCCAGAGGAAGGGGGCACGTTCCCTGTGAGGATGGAGCAGAGGGAGCCCTGGTCCAGGGAGCCCATGCTGAACTATCAGGATTATTCTCTCAGGTCTCCTCTGTCTTCTGCCTGCCTTCATCCACATGTGTGTCTATTTAACTAGCACCCCACTTAGTATCATACCCTTGTACCTACTTAGCATCTTGTATTACCTATTTTCTGTGTTGTTACACAGTTTCTAGATTTATAGTATTTAGTAACTACACAATGTGCCATCAATATATTCAAAATCTTGATAGAGATTCTTATTTCAATTTTCCTCTGGAATTAACTTATTATTGTCGTTTCAGTCATTTCTTTAGATTTTCCATGGGCCACATGTGGATTATGGGAGGACTTTTTTGCTTATCTGTGGTGGCAGACACCACAAAGATAATGCAAGGACCTTTTTTTTTTTTTTTGCTGCTCATGAGCTTTTGTTAATGTTTACGTATTTAATTTGTGGCCCATGACAACGCTTCTTCCTATGTGACACAGAGAAGCCACAAGTTGCTATACCTCTGGTTTAGAATAGACTTGCAGAGATAGAATTCCTAGACCAAAGATATGGACCTTTCTGTGGCTCGATTTCCTAACTTATTACTGCTTTTCAAAAGGATTAGACTGGTTTATACAGCTATCTGTTGTATGTATATAGGTATGTAAATAAAATACATACACACATGTATATATAAGTGCACATATATATGTACATACATACACATACCCCAACTTTTTTTCTTAACAGAAAATTCCTGAGCAAAATGCCATAAATAATCTCCTATTTACAGATGAAGACACAAGGGCCACAGAGGTTAGGTAATTCCATGTCAGATGACCTATGTCCCTTTTATGGGCTTCATTACAGTCAAATCCGTGTTCCCAATATGTTCCTGGTTTCAATGAGTAATTGCTGAGTATATTTCTATCCTGTAATTTCTTTGGTTGTGTCACAGTGAAACAATGAACATGGAGTCAGAAACACAGCAGTGTCATAACTTACTGGGTCTGTGACCTTGAGTACTTGAATGAACCTTGAAAAGCCTCAGTTTCCCAAATGTAAAATGGGATGATTCTAATATCACAGGCTTGTTTGGAGGATTTGAACCAAAATTCAGCTCAGCTAGAAAACTTACATATTAAGTTTCACTTTAATAAAAAAATGTTTCATTGTTATTCTTCCTGGGTGCCCTCTTAAAAGAGCAAGCATCCATGAATCCCTGTTACAGTTTAATAAATACATTTCTCACCTTGCTGCCAAGCAGCAAATTATTCTATAAGTGCTGTAACTTGGCTCTGTGCTAAGTTTATAAAAAGTTTTGTTTAAGTATATTTATAAATAACAGAAGTTTATAAAAGTATTTAAGTAAAAATTATAAGAACAATAAAAATTACAAAAGGTACAGAATCCAGTATTTGGAAGTCTACTGAATAAGTTTAAATAGATATGTTTATTTTAAAATTTCAAACATATTCCACACATGTCATAAATCGTAATATAAATTTCAAATTCTTTTTAAAATAAAACTTCTACATTAAAGTACCTAAAACAAGCAAGCATTTTAAATATTTTTATAAATAATCAATTATGAGTTAATAAGATAAAAATAGGTTCATAAAAGCAAGTGCTCATAAAATATGGTTATTTCTGTCTGTGAATAACTTGTCAACAATAGACTGAGTGGAAAGTGCAGTGGCCTTCAGCCTGAAGACCTGGATTGACAACTGGCTTTGACACGCACTTGGTATCTGACCTTTCTGGAGCTCCATTTCGGAGCTTCCATCTGCAGTAGGGCGTGTACGGCATACAATTTGCTTTTTTTTGGTTCCTTTTTCAAAGATCCAACGAAACAATATATCTGAAAGTGCTCAGTCAACAACCGTTTCTACATCTCTTTGGAATGTCAAAACCAAGACATGATGGTCACACCATAAAACAGTCCATCTGCTTGTATGATATGAACTTCTCTAAGAGTTCAGAAGAGATAGGAAGGGAAATGAAAATAAAATGTCACCTATTCAAACATGAGAAAACTTCACATAGGAGAAGAAATAATTCTCCATAGTTCCCGTATGTCACTAGAGGTCAATCTCATGCCCTAAGCCAGGTGTCCTCAACCTACGGCCCACGGGCCACATGTGGCCGCCTAGGACATTTATCCGGCCGGCCGGGTGTTTTTACCTCCACTGCCTGTCCTGCTTAGCAGTCAACTTGTCCCAGGGCCTGCAGTCCGGCCTTCCAACTGTCTGAGGGACAGTGAACTGGCCCCCTGTTTAAAAAGTTTGAGGACCCCTGCAAAAGATCTCAGAGGTGATGAGCTCCAGAGGAAATCCGTAGACCCTAACAGTGTTTCAACAGGAGGAGCGACACCTGGATATCTGCTGGCACATTCAGGGAGACATAATAAAGGACTAAGGGAATGAGGAATGATGATTCAGGCATGCTGAAGTATGCCCCCCTCTCATGTGGAAGTCTTAACCCTTACTGCTTTAGAATATGACTGTGTTTGGAGACAGCATCTTTCAATAGGTCATTAGGTTAAAATGAGGTCATGAAGGTGGGTCCTGATTCAATCCCTGGTGTCCTAAGACGAGGAGATGAAGATACAGATACACACAGAGGAAAGATGCAGGGGGAGGTGCCCTGGCCAAAGCCTCCGCGGGAACCAGCCATCCCCAGACCTTGATGTTAGGAAGCCTTCACATTAGGAAAAATATTTCCAGTTGTTTAGGCCATCTAGTCTGTGTCTGAAACAACACACACACACGGCCTCAATGTCAGTGGGAGGAAGGACTTTTGGAGCAAAAAGCAGTCGGTGTAGGAAAGGCTTCTATATGAACTGGGGAGACCATGCTGCAGAGACAAAGATGTGGGCATTTGAATGGATGGGGTTTTCCACGTCAGCACGGTGCAGGCATGAGGCTACCCAGCGGATAAGATGCAGTCTCAACCTTGATGCTCCCTGGAGTCTAGAGGGGGAGAGAGGTAGTCAGTAACATTTAAAGGGAATGGTAGATATTAAGAATAAACATCCACGGAAGATGCAGTGGGAGCAAAAGGGGAAGCAGCACAGCTGGAGAGGAGTCACCTGTGTCTGCAATGCTGCCAGGAGGAGGAGGTGATGTCTGAGCTGAGAAGAGGCCAGAGTAAAATGTAGGTAGCAAAGAAGAGGCATAGGGCAGTCTTGGCATGGGAAGAGAGGCTTCTGGTGTTTGAGGAAGAGGAAAAAAAGAGTATGGAATACAAGAGAAAGGTTGGGCTTTTTTGTGAAGCATCAGTAACTGGGTGCTGCCTGACCTAACAGAGTGAGGCTGCGATGGTGACGGGTCATGCAGGAAAGATCAGCAGTAATCACGGGATTCTTTCATAACAACATCTGACAACCAGAGAGAAGGATGGATTTGAGGGGGTAAAGGGTGTAAACCAGGCAGCTATTTAGGCTGCTGGTGCCACAGCCAGGAGAACACAGCCTAATGCCCGGATAGGTGCACTGGTGAAGGGGCAGAATGTCTAGAGAAGAGGGGACAAACTGAAGACATCACATAGGATTAAAGTCATCAGGACGTATCCACCGGCTGCAAGTGGGGGGTGAACCAGAAGTGGTTGCTGGCAAGTTTCTAAGAAGTGGAAGAGAAAGGAAGTGGAGATCAGGAGTCCCGGCCCTGGCAGGGATTACAAGGGAAGGGAAGGACACGGTCAGAGGGCAGGCAGGGACGTGAGGCGCAGATTACTTGGGTTAGGGTTATGCCTTGACATCAAAAGGCACAAAGAACATCATTATTCTTTGATGTTAATTCCATACTACATTTTGGCCTCAACCTGCCTTCCTATCTCAACTTGAACTTTTTGCCACGGCTGAATTTTTCTGCCGTCTCCCGTGCGTACACTAAGCATTCCCCAGTTCCTACTCACACCTGTGTCTCCGGCTCTCATCCACCCTGGCTCCACTACCTACTGCTACGTCTGGGAACGTAGGCAAGTTCCTGCATCTTTCCAAACCTCAACCTTGTTCACCAAATAAGGACAAGGTAATGCTTATCAAACAAGGTCACTGTGCAGATTAAATGAAATAAACGCAGGGCTCCATAGAAACACAGGAAGAAGTTCTAACCCAGCCTTGAAGGCGGAATCTTCGTCAGGTGAAATCTTCACAGCCGTGGTGGCCCCACTTCCATCCACGTTCACTGTAAGGGCCTCTTCCTGGAGCTTAGAGGATCCTCCATTCTTGCGCCCCTCATATCTGTTCTCTGCACTACATCTGAGAGATCTTTTTAAAAATAAATTGAATTATCGATCCTCCTTCTCTATTCCCTTTCTCTTGAACCAAACACTTCAGAACCTCCCACTGCTCGTAGACGCAGACTGAAATTTCATCCGACCCACAGGCTCTTCTTGGCCAGGCCTCTTCTTACCTCTCCCAACTCACACTGCACCAGCTGCTGCTTCTGTCAGCACCTGGCAGGTCAGCTTTTCTCCTGCCATAGAACCTTTCCTTGTGCTCTTCTCTTTTCCAGAAAAAAAATAATAATAAAATGAACCTCTTCTACCTCCCAGCATCCCCCTCTTCACGTCCCTTTCTGAGTTAATCCGCTCTTCCCTGAATCACACGCCCATGCAGTCACTCAGCATTCCCCAGGACACACTCTGCTGAAATTTCACTGGGTTATATTCACCTCTTTCTATGCTCTAACTTCACAAAATTTTTTACAACCTCTATCATAATTGTACCTGATTTGGGCATTTCTTTTTCACAGATGTGTTTGTGTGTTTTTTAATAAGAGAATATCTGTTATTTGTTACCACTTCCCACAGCTCTAAGCTCCCCAAGAGTCAAGGTCTTCTACTCCCGTCCATCGCTGTATCTCCAAACTTGAGCATAGTCGTGCCTGGCCTATCACAGGCGTGCCACAAATAATTCTCAAGTAAAGCAATGACCACTTAAATAAACAAATGGGTGAATTTCTAAGATAATTCTCCAAACTCAAGTAAGAGAGATGTAGACAAAGAAAATGGGGTCGAGTTTTCTAGGCACATACACAGAAAGATGAAAGAGCAAACATTTGAGTAATTACAACTTGTCTGAAAGGTCATCAGATGTGCAGGAGGCCTGGAGAGCTGGGCAGGGCCAAATCATGAAGGACCGTAATTATGAAGATATGGAAAAATAGGGGAAATATTCTAGGCAAGAAACATCCGGCTTGGTGACGTGCTCTACAAGAGTTGCTTTGATGTCATAGTGAAGAATGTGGCCGAGGAGCCTGAGGCTGGAGGCCCAGAGATCAGACAGGATCCTGGGACGTAACATCAGCTGGTGGCATTCAGGGCTATAGAGAAGGGGTCAGATTTGATTTGGCAGAGTCAACCTGTTTCCTTCATCACAGCTAACTGTAGAATGATATTAAAATCTCCTTTTACATATTTGGGTTTTTTCTTAAGTAAATTTATTTCAGGTTAATGTGAAAGTACAAACAACCAGGTCAAAATATCTGATTTTGTTAGGTAGAGTCCCTCTTGTGGTTATGTCCCATACGTAAAAGATGTGACAGATACCCCCACCCTGTGCCCATTCAGTGAGAGCACCCAACTCTCTCCCCCTCTCTCATCAGCCCTCCCCCAACTTGAATGGAAATGAATATTTCTCCTCTGGGCATGCATCAGGTCGTCCACTGGCTTCCTATTAGCATTGAGTACATTGAATACTCGCTTTTCCATTCTTGTGACACTTTACTGAGAAGAATGTGTTTGAACTCCATCCAGGACATTACAAGAGGTGGGAAGTCACCATCTTTTCATGGTATTCCATGATGTGCATGTATCACAATGGGTTCACACCTTCCTGATGGGCTTTTACGTTGCTTCCACATCTTGGTGATTGTTAATTGAGCTGCGATAAACAATCTAGTGCAGCGGTTCTCAACCTGTGGGTCGCGACCCACAGGAACTGTATTGAAGGGCCACAATAGGAAGGCTGAGAACCACTCATCTAGTGTAAATGTCCTTATGATAAAATGATTTTTTTCATCCTTCTAGATAGATGCCTTGTAGTGGAAGAGACAGATTAGAAAGACATCACCTAATGAGGTTAGGTGATATCTCAGGGTAGTTTTGATTTGGATTTCTCTGATGATTAGGGACTACGACCATTTTTTCCATATGTTTTTTGGCCACTCATCTGTCTTTCCTAAAGAAGGTTCTATTCACATCTCTTGCCCAGTGATCTATGGGACTGTTAGCTTTTTTGGTGGATTAATTGGAGTTCTCTGTAGAGCCTAGTCGTCATGTCTTTGTCTGATTTGTAATATGCATCTATCTTTTCCCATTCTGAAGGCTGTCTGTTTGCTGTGCTTGTTGTCTCCTGAGCTGTACAGAAGCTTTTCAGTTTAATTAAGTACCATTTATTTATTTTTTGTTGTTGCAATTGCCATGGAAGTCTTCTTCATAAAATCCTTCCCCAGGTCAATATCTTCTTTCATATATTTGGCCCTGTACCCATGCTCGGTAAAAGCCCTCCCTTCATCTTCTGTATGAAGGTCCACATTGAGACCCACTGTCATGTCTTTGTGGTGCCAAATAAAAGAACAGAGTGGAGGTGCCTCTGAAGTTTGGGTGGGAAATGGGAAAGGAAAATTGTCGATTAAAGGCATCAAAACCTGTGCATTGATTAGAGATGCTGGCTCTCATCTTCGCTTTTAGGATAAAATGTGCTACTTTTGTTCCATGACTAAGGAACAAAATGTACACGGATAGTGTGAATAAATAATCAATATATAAATAAATTATCATACTCACCCTTCTGGATGATACGTTGGCACAAATTACTTTTGTGATAGCTTATGCAGGGCCAGATTTGTGAGTGTATCAGCCAAACAGTACATAGAACTCCACACTCAGAAGGAACCCATGCTTAGTATAACACTATATTATTGCCATTTTTAAACTCTTAATAGCTTTATGTTTAAACTCCGCATTATGAGTAAAGTCAGACAGAACAATAAAGGAGGCACACAAGCACAGGAGATACACACAATACACATGTCTGTTCCTTCTTGTCCCCCGTTTGTATATAGTGTTTGCAGGGACCCATGAGCACAGAATTCTAGTGGAACCACAGTGTGGGGGAGTTCAGAGACAAAGCAAGTACAAGATGAGTATGCTGTGTCTTCAGCTGAGCAAACAAGGATGCTCAAAGCCCCGAGCAATCATGTTTTTCATTTGAACCACAACTTGCTTCTTACACCATGAAAGGCACCTCGATGGAGCTAAAGCACATTCTTCCTAATAAAGTATTGCAAGAATGGAGAAGCAAGTATCCAATGTACTCAGTACTAACATGAAGCCAGTAGACGATCTAATACGCACCCACATAAGAGAAAAACTCAAGTTAATTCAAGGTGGGGGGAGGGGAAACGAGGCAATGGGTGCCACTTATGGGTACAATATTATGGTGTGTGACATACCTCTTGGGGCAGGACACAATCATAAGAGGGACTTTACCTAACCAAATGCAAACACCGTAACCTAATTCCTTGAACCCTCAGTGAACCTGACATAATAAAAGAGAACACAAATAATCAAGGAACCCTGTCGTATATATTTTATTCATGTTACCTTCCTATTTGTCAACCACTTATGCTGAAAACCATGACACAGAAGGACACAGAAGTTCGTAGAAGGTCACAGAAGTCATTTTCTTGTTAGTCCTTTCTTATTCATCAACAAGCCAAAAGGAGAAAGTGTTGGCAGAACATTCACACAAGTACCGAGAAGTCGAGTGGAGACTGCTGGGTCCGTGGGCAGCGTGCCCGCTGCTCCGGTCGGCAGGAAACACACGTGCATGGAAAGCCACCGAGCACAAATCGCATCATCTCAGCGCCTCTGCACGCCGACTGGGTGCTCTGATGGTTACACCCAACGCTGACGTGGCACAGTAGAAAGACGAGGGACAACATTCACACTAATGACTCAAACTTTAATTTTTCTTTATTTAGAATGACAACAGATAGAGAATAAAAAAATACCATGACAGGTTGAAAGGGCAAGACTACAGAAGAAAGGAAAACGCTTTCTGTTTTACCATGTGGAATGGCAGTTTTTCCCACTTTCGGACAAAGAACCCTCTGTTTACACCTTGCCAGGGCCCCTGCAGGTGGTGAAGCCACACCTCGCTGCAAGGAGAAGCATTGCCAGGGACCTGAGCACGACCAGACAATACCCAGCCCCGCCCAGACACAGAGTAAAAATAACCGACAAAACTCAGTTTTAAAAACTGGTGGCCTATATAAAATGCTGTGGCATTTATGGCCTAATAGGTGAAACCTGTAGGCAAATTCATCTTCATATAATAGGAGAGGATTGCAATAAGCTGGAGTTGATACACTACAGCACTTTTCCCAAATCCGGAAAATACAGGGACAAACTGGATTCCAAAATCATCAAAGACAATCTGCCAGGAACTCGATGAGCTTGTGTGGTCCAGGGTCAAGCTAAGCTTTGGATTCTGAGATTACATAGACAAACAAAATTTCTGTTCCCAAAGATGAAATCAGTTGATACTAGCATAAATTTTATGCCATGCTAAAATAATACCCCCCTCTCCCCAATATCTATGCATTCTTTATATCCAATGCAACTTGTAAGGTAAAGGGACTAAGCCTCTGCTCTCACATTTCTAGGGCCTTCTCTGTTTCAAAAGCAGGTGCATTTTGGCTGATACCTTATGCTTCTTTATAGTGACTCTTAGATCCATCTTTTACTGACTCCTGTGAGAGCAACAGCTCTGAATATAGAAATGTGGGAGATACCTCAATTAACCTCCTCTCCTTGAAGCCAAAAGACTTCTCAGAATTAAGCTAATACTTCCAACCAGTGCATATAGTAATAACATTTCCAAACAATATAGGCCTTAATTAGTCTTCCTAAAAATTTCTGTTACTAGAAATTAAGTGCCATTGGTTGACAGATGACATACCAAATGGAGCGATAATCCACAGGCATAACTCCCAGAAAGAAGACAGGTGGTGCCATTTCAAGTGCCAGGGTCAAAGATAACCCACCCATGGATTGTGCCTGAACCTTCTTTTGTGGGGAAATGACATTCGTTCTGTGATTAATAATTAGCAAAAGGCTTACTGTACAAAATTCCCTGGGAGATGGCATGTTGGTTTTAATTCACAATCATGGGAAAAGTGGCTGAGGGAGAGCAACACACTAACAGCAGGTTTCCGTAGGAACGAGAGCAGAGAGGAGTAGCCGTGACTGGGACAGAGAGGGAGGTACGGCGGGCCCCAGAATGCACTTGCCCTGGGACTGGACTTTGGCCCTCTCTGATTTCAGGTTCTACACCACAGTGATTTAGGAGACAAAACCACCACCCTGACTATTTTAATCTCTAGTTTATTGCAGCAAAAAAACAAATGCTCCCACTGCTAATGACACCGTCCACGCTGCAGACCCTACACCATGCTACCTGCGCTATGTAAGGGGATTCCTTCTGAGTGTGTGCACCCTTCTCGGGAGCAGCAGTCCTGCCTTATAAAAGGGGTTCTCGATGCATCTGTGGATGCCCTCCTGATAACAGGAGAGCTCCTCCTCGGCTGGACATTAGAACAAGACCAGAGGTGAGCCCACTGGGCAGGCCCATGCCGCCGTGGGGTTCACGGTTCAGCACCCTGTGCCGCTCATTTTATTTTCAATTGTTAAACCAGCTGTTTCGGTTACCTTATTAGAAAGTGTGATCCAAAATCTAAACTCCATTCAGACTGAAGAGCAGAATTTAGCCTCAGAAGATTTATTCCTCAAAAAGGAAGTAAAGACACCACGACTATTTCCACCCCCCAGCCCCCCCACTTCACAGTTTTGTTGTGAATGGCCACTCTGGTCAGATGCTGTGGGAGTCGTTCTGGACACTACACAAATGTTAGCTTCTCTCTTCTTCAAAGAAAAAGAATTTACACTAATATTTATTTTAGTAGAGAGGATGTATGCCAAAACATTTGCATTTGAATTTTTATTGTGGAAATAAAAATTAAAAAGCAGACACAAGGCACGTTTCAGGACCCAGAGTCATGTCTGCCCCGTCTCTCAGTGGGCCTGCCTTTGCTCTCCCATCTCCAAGCTCAGCAGTGTGCAGCTTCCCAGACACTGAGCCCCAGGAGGACAGAAGTTCTCTGCACCTCCCTCGAGTCTCCTGCTCAGCAACCTGAAGGCTACAAACTCTTTCACACCTTCTCTCAGTCTTTACTACATAGGAGGCCACTATGATTTCTAAGACCTTAGTTTTGTCCTGCTCTTGAACTTCCTATAAATGAGGTAATACAGCACATGTTATTCTGCATCTGCATTCATTTCCTTGCTGTGACATTTTTTTGAGTGTCATCATGGCACTGTGTATGGCTTTGTTCACTCACGTTCATTGCTGTGTAGTGTTTCACTCTGTGACTACATGACAGTTTATCCATTTCTTTGTTGATGGACATTTGTACTGTTTTCAGTTTGGGGCCACTACAAATAATATAACATAATTATAAAACACTTTGTATCCCTAAAACATGACAGGTCTAAATGTTGCTAGGCCATGAACATCCTTACCTATGCCTTGGGTACACATATGTACATTTTATTGTATGGGGTATGTAAACGGGAACAGAGCTGCCAGATCAGAAATTCAGCCTATGTTCAATTTTGGTAGACAAGCCCTATAGTTTTCCAAAGCGGTTGCACCAACATGCATTCCACGGCATTTAGTCTACCTCCAGTGGTATCTTGTAGTATGTTTCTTTCCCTGATTACATTAGCCAGAGCTGGATTTTGTAGCTTAACAATAAGAAGTTCAGGTCGGGTGTGGTGGTTCACGCCTGTAACCCCGGCACTCTGGGAGGCCAAGGCGGGTGGATTGCTTGAGGTTAGGAGTTTGAGACCAGCCTGAGCCAGAACGAGACCTGTCTCTACTAAAAACAGAAAAACTGAGGCAAGAGGATCGCTTGACCCCCAAGAGTTGGAGGTTGCTGTGAGCTATGAGCCACAGCACTCTACTCAGGGTGACGGCTTGAGATTCTGTCTCAATCAATCCATCAATCAATCAGAACTTCACAAGATGTGGAAAACTTAAAGAGGAGTCTTACAGGTTGAGGAAAGCAAGAAGAAAGGCTCTGTGGCCAACATATGACGGCCCTGTACCGTCTACTTACCAAGCAGACGCTTGTTTCCAAGTTTCCACAGGTTTACAAGCATCCAGATAAATAAACAGATGTGGATGGGTGGGTAGACAGGTAGGTAGAGAAAGCCAGAAATAATCTCAGTTAATCGTTCTTCCTTGCCAATTGTATGCAAGGCACTGTGGTCAGGCAAAACTGGCATTTATTAAATTGAGAGAATTTGACTACAACAAAATATAAATAACGACAAAGCAAGAATTGAAACCCCAAATTGTCTACAACAATGGCTATACTGTTCACTAATAGAACACATGTATGTTAATACTTTTCAAAGATGAGGGAAGGGATAACTAATTTATAAGGGTAACTAATTTACAAGGGGTATTTAGAGCAGATTCTGTTAACTCTAAGCAATACCAACAGCAGCCACCATGTTCCAGGCTCCTTTATTTTCTGCATTGTCTGTGTAGATCATCCCAGGGAAGATGGGGATGTGTCACAAGAAAGACAGAACATTCCAGGCAGTGGAGACCATGACAAATGGTTTGTGAATATTCTTCATTTACGGGAAGCTACTGATGCTGAATTCCAACTCAGATAAACACAGCGACTTAGGTAACAATGGTAACTCGTAATTATAAAACCTTTGTATCCCTAGAACATTACAGGTCTGAATGCTGCTAGGTCATGGAAGAGTGACATTTGCTTATCATCTATACATCATGTCTTTCTTTAAAAGATAACTTTTTTTTCCAGGGTGAGGGCAGACTAGAGATGGAATATCAATTTGTTTGCTATTGTGATTGTTGTCTATTATTTTATTTCATTATTACAGAAAAATACTAAACTTGAATCAGCTTATCAAAATTCTTAAAGATTTAACCTGTGAGAATTTACTGATTTTAAGATTGATGTATTTTCATTGGTTGGTCAGTATCGAAAGGTGTTTGGCCTTGTTGCTGTCATTATGTTGGTGGCAATTTTTTGATGTTTGATTGGCATATATTTTTACTGGTTCATGGCCCCTGATAAATGTATCAGGGACACTTTATTCAAATAAAGAGGATCCCTTCCTTGGATAGAATTTCCCTCAATTCTTGCTCTAAGTTTCTATGATTCCAAAACATAGATAACAAAAAGAAAATGTTCAAAAACTACTTTGGGGAAACACCAAGGTCATTCTTGCATATCACGTGCCTATAAAGTCATGTCAAAAGAACACACTGGAATCCACTTGGAAATCGGTAATAACCCCCACCCCCCGAAGGAATTTCCATGATCACACAGAAAGGGGTAAAGAGTTGAAGAGTTGAAATATTTTCTCTTTGTAGCTTATGTAATTACATTGTTTCATAAACCAATTCTATTTTGAAAGCCTCTCTCTAAAAATGACTACTGAGCAGTTACAGTATGGTCTGCTGCCTGCTGCTGGTAATTTACAAGCCAGAGCGGGATGTAAATTGTGTAATTAATCAGCCTTAAAGAGAAGTGATAGCTGTGCCCTCCATCCCAATGCAAAGCTAATTTTGGGTTTTGGTGCTTTCTGGTTTTCATCTTGGGCTGATGCGTTTAGCAGACACATGGGAGCTCGCTGCTACTCCTGGTAGGGTCACTTTAGCCTTCAGCTTGTGGGCAGCTGACTCCTTCACAAATGACAGGAGTGAAATCTAAAGGCCTTAATATACTTCACCCCTGGTCATAATGATGGCAGAGAAAGGCCTTTCTGCCATTAGAGAAGGGCAGCCTCTTCTGGAGAAGGGCAGACCCTCAGAAGGTGCACAACACCAGGAGAATGCACCCAGGTAACACTCTTTCTGATCTTCAGTGCTTACTCTGGATGAACAGTCGATTCTTTTTGAGTGTCCCCAGAATTTAATTTATAATCATAATTTAAAAAAGATGACTTGGAACCATGAAAATGAACTGGATGGCTAAAGACACACTGAAGTAGAATTAAGCTTTTGATGGAAAACAATCTATTTTAGCTTTGAAATTAAACAAACAAATAGCTAAGAGACTCAGAGGATGAGCTGCTTCGGAGTCTGGTATTTAGCTGTCTTCACCTGTCGAAGGTGTCTCCAACCTGGTATTCAGTTTTCCTGAATCATCCTGCCCCCAACCTCCCATTTCTCAATGTAGATTCTAATTAATTTTCTTGACTTAAACTCTTATAGAAAGCCAAAAATACAAATATAACATGGTGACACAGCTATTAAACTCTCCTTAGGACTCTCTTTTTAACTTTACCTTTTAATATTCGTGTATGCATATAAATAGTTTGAAAAACTGGAGAAAGAAAAGTTGATCGACTTTATTGTTATATCTGTTCTACTTAACCTGGAATGTTAAGAATTCAGCTCTGAGAGCTGACCACCAAACAAATCAGAGTGGAACAGAAAGCATTATGACAGAATTCATTGAGTAAGAAAGAATTGCTTCACCAACTTTTATCCAGGCTGAACTTGAACTCTGGTCTCTGGGAAAACTATTTGTTTGGGCTGAAGTTTGGAATCTAGGTCATGTCAGCATTAGTTTCATCATTAACTAAATATTCAGCTTAATATTAAACTTTGTAATAAACAGAGAGGCTTCATTTGCTTATTTTTTATAGGTGCCATCCATCCAATGAAATGTAGCTATGAATTATGTTAATTTAGTAAAAATAGTGATGTGGATGTATACCTGCTTTTTGTAATCCGTGATATGAGCCCAGTACCTGTGTCCTGATTTGAAGGGCCTGGTGCACTCAGAGAATGACTGATTTGAGAATAGGCTATGCCTGGAGCAGATGCAAGCACAGGACGTGCCCATTTGCTTCAGTCTCCTAAGGTTAAATATTCGTGTGTGTGTGTATTTATTATAAGCATACACTAATATCAAAATTTAAAGTTAAAATGAGAATCCTAAGAAGAGTTTAATGGCTGTGTCACCATATTATATTTGTATTTTTGGCTTTCTCTAAGAGTTTAAGTCAAGAAAATTTTTTAAAAAGTCCCTCTTCCTTACAATCAGGAGCCTAGTCAAAGGATTATGATTTTAGTTCTATGAGTGATACTTAACAGTGGTTATCTCTGATGACGAAGGATGAGGGCAATATTTTATTCACTGTCGTATCCAAAGCACCTACCATTCTGCCTTGCACAAAACAAGTGACAATTCACTTATTTGTGCTGAGCTATGTCCTGCGTGCATTTTTATACGTTCTAAAGTTTTAAATAACGAGCACACATTTATAATAATGAAAAAGAACGTTATTTTTATAATGCTTAACATTCTACCTTTTTTACTTGTATGGTCCAATTTGTCCTGTAGTCTATACAGAACTTAAAATCTCATAACTTTGAGAGGACGAGGACGTGCTGGTTCCGTGTGCTGCCTGCTTTACCACCACTTTCTGCAAATATTTCCCATGAGGAGGAGGGTGAGTTTAAAATCGGGCCTGCTGACACCATGCACAACTCGGCCTGCCAAGCCTGAGTGTTCAAGGTCAGTGGCTGAGTATATATGATGCAATTTCCTTCGCAAAAAAAAAGCCAGAATCCATTGTCTTTAGAAGATAGGAGCATTTGTGTTCCCTGCTTACTGGGCCTTAGGGATCAGGTCCGCACGGACAACTCTGTTTAGAAATACGGGCCCGGCTGCAGCAACTTATGGTAACAGGAGAGCAAAGGGAAAGAGGACTGGGAGGGGCCGGTGCTCGGCCACGGCGTCACGGCCGGCAGTGAGTCTTGGCTTAATCACCCCAGTGGGCCAATGACTACATCTTGACATTCTAGTGCTATTTTTTCCTTTAATTTACTGAAAAAATATTTGCTGTAAGTGTTGCTCATCTATGTGCAATAACGTTTATCTAATTATCATTACGTTTTAAACCAAATTCTGTGCTTCCCGAGAGCGTCTTGTGTGAAACCTGGGTGCTGGTCCTGCAGGCTGGTTGTGGTGTGGGAGGTGAGTGAGCTTCCTACAGCGGGCTCTCTGCTCCGACCTGGGTACATCTGATGACTAGATGGATGGCTGGATGTAAGATGCGGTGTTGGTAGACAAGTTCTGAGCAAACGTAAAGGCGGTTTTAAGTATTCTGGCTACCTCTTGTATTTTGCAGCAGCAAGCTCCTAAGCGTCATGTCGAGTGAGGTGATGGTGTCGGAGGACAGTACAGTGACAGTCCTTGGACACCATCAGTGGAGGCTGTTGAGTGAGCACGTGTTGAAGAACCCTCAGCAGCCTCACATGGCAAGTGTGGGACTGAGTGAGGCCACTGAGATTTTAGGGGCTGACTCAATACCACAGCTTAATGTAGACTGTACTGGAAAATGTCCCCTCTGTGTGCTGAAAACATTCTTATTTCCGCCTAATAAAAGAAGGAACCCTCAAAGGAGGAAATGTATCCCTGCGTCCTCAGTGGTCTGGGGAACACACCGACACCTGTGACTAAGGAATGGGGTCTCTCTCCATCTCTGAGCAAGTAACTCAGATCAGTAATGGAACTCATTCCTCGAGTAAGCAAGTAATTACTGAACAAGGCTTTGTATGGATGTGCTTCTAAATAAAACCCTGGAAAAACAGAGTACACCTCCCCTCATGGAGCTGAGATGACATTCAGGAGGCGAAATTAAAAATAAGTAAATAAAATAGGTAGTATTTAAGAAAGGTCAAAGTGCTATAAGTGAAAATAAATCAGGGAAGAGGGATAGGGAGTGTCCAGGGTGGAGAGGGGTTGCCATATTCCTGGTGTCTGTGACAGAGCCTGGCACCGAGTAAGCCTTCCGTGGATGAGGCCCTGAGCCTCGGTGTGCGCTGCCACTGTGGGAACTGCCACTGCCCTTCAGTGGCCTCGGGTCATTCTAATGCCCCTCTTAAAATGTGTGTGGCCTTGAGGACTTGCTCTCCTACCTCGATTGCCCAATACAGTGGCAAAGGCAGATGCCGGCCTCTGGGAAGCCGCAGATCAGCCCCCTGAGACTCCAAGGCTGCTCTCCGCCTCCTCGCGCTCCCAGCTGTCTCTGCCGGGCTGGGGACCGTGGGCGACCTTTCTCCCCACAAGCTCCTCTTGACTCCTGGGAAGTCAAGAACTGCCCGCTGAAAGACGAGTCTCATTTTCTGAATTGTTGATGTCAGCTGGCGTGTGCTCACTCAAACTGCCTTTTGACCTTTTCACACTTTCAGGCCCTGGCAGCTATGTTATGTTCTAAACTCCACAATCCCCCTTCCTGCCTCCTCCTCGCTCAGCCGGGCTTCGGGTCATTATGCCGACGTCACCAGCAGAGCCAAGCTACTCCTTCATCTTGCTGGTACTAAAAAAAAGATGAGTCCCTCACCCGGGAGGCATACCATACTCCTAATTAGTGTAAAATATTAATCAACAATCTAAAATACAGCTCTTTACAGGTTGCATTCTTGAAACTTTAATATTTACTGTCGGTAATTACCACCATGCTACTTTTTTCTTTCTGTCTAAATAATGCCTTTTATATCTTTGATTTTATGTAAAGTTAAAAGATCCTTATTATCATCCTAATATTACTTTAAAATATAAATGTCATTATGAATAATAAAAACTGGGTCAAATTAAAAAAAAAAAAGACAGGCTGGGCCAACTAAGTTCTCTATTTCCTAAATTTGAATTAAGTTATACGGATAGACGATACCAGCCGGTGCTGTGAATTGAAGCTGGAAAAAAATCAAAACAAAAACAAAATGCCGTGAGCAGAGCTGGGTTCATGGCGAACACATGGAATCCAGAATGATGAGGCTCAAGGGAAGGATGAGTGAGCAGGGCGGGGAGAGCCAAGCTGCAACTCGGAGGGGCCGGGAAGGAGCAGGGAAGAGAGAAGCAAGGCCAGCCGGTGGCCATCCTCAGTCCCCAGGGCCGTCCCGTGAGTTTCTTAGTTTGGGCTCTAATTAGAGTGCTCAGTCAATATATCCCCACAGAAAACAATATTTCCACAAGTTCCCTCTTCTTTACAATCGGCAAAGCCGTGTCAGGGGACCAGCACACTGTCTGGCTCCTTGGCCGTGCCAGATGAGGCTCCGTTTCTTGGTAACTATGTTGGGTACCATGGGTGCAAGGAGGGCTTTGCTAATTCCCACATCCAGGGGCCAAGAGGCAGGCCTGTGAACCACTACTGCCCACGAGATGAGGAGCAGCCAGGCTTCTCAAGTGCACTGGAAGAGCCGAGAGGTCCTCCCAGGCCAGCAGCCTCAGTGGGGAGCCACCGCCCAGGGTGTCTGACAAGGTTCTGTCCCTGCCCTCAGGATTTCATGCCTGTCCCTGAGACGAGGTTCTGTCCCTGCCCTCAGGGTGTCCCCTTGATGAGGTTCCAGTCCTAGTCTTCCTGGCTGGGGCCTAGGGACGGCACAGGGCTCCTTACCCTCCCGTGATCCTAGTCTATGCCCTTGGCACTTGACACTCCGTCTTGCTCACCTATGTCCCAGGCCATGAACGGGACCCTGACTTTGATTTTTCTTCCTCCTTCTCAAGACTAGAATCCTCCCCTGAGCAGCCTGGCTGTTCCCGGCAGGCCAGACAAACACGCAGCGAGCCCTGGGGCTCTGACCTCACAGTCAGCACCTGCTCTTCCTCCTGCTGGAAGCACGTCTTTTTTTCTAATCATCCATTCAGTGACCAAGGGCCAGTGGCTGGAGGCTCTCCTGTCACATCTCCTCCCTTCCTTCAGATTCCTGCTTCAATGTCGCCTGTGGCAGAGCCTTTCAGGTTGATGTGTATAAAGTGACGAGGCGCCCGTCACTCTCTCCTCTATTTTGTTTTATTCTTTTCCATAAAACTACCACTGTCTGACAATCTTTATAGTTATTTTGTTTTTTTCCCTGTCTCCCTAACCAGAGGTGAGCTCTGCAAGAAGACAAGAGAGACACTGTCAGATTCACTACTGTGTCTCTAGTGCCTGGGAGAACATACAGCAGGTGCTCAATAAATACTCGTCAGGAACATGGACTTTACTCGGTAGCTGAAATGAATCCGCATACAAGCATTTTCCATGTCTATTTGGCAGAATTCTAAGGCCGCTCCCCAAGTGTCCAGCCCAGCGTGTACACACATCTTCTCTCGCTTATTGAATTAAATACTTACTTATATATTTCTGTGGAGAGGTTTCCGCAGATGTGATTAAGGTTCCAAATCAGTTGACTCTAAGATAAAGAGATTGTCCTCGGTGAGCCTGGCTTAATCAGGTGAGGCGTTAAAAGGGACTGAGCTCTTCCTGTCTAAAGTATTCCAGACCTGAGATCAGCTGGATGTGACGATGCTTCTCTACTGCTGCAGGGGGGTCCTGTGTCAAGGATGGGAGTGGCTGCAGGGACTGAGAGGGGCCCTCGGCTAACAGCCAGCAAGGAAATGGGAACCTGAGTCCCACAGTGGCAAGGAACCAAATGCAACCTGACTGAGCGTGGATCCCAGGCTCCAGACGAGAACACACTGTCAGACGACATCGTGATTCCAGCCTGGCAGGAATCCTGCGACCCTGTGCCTATGCAGATGTGGGCTGGTAAAGGGATGCTGTTCTTTGCCTATGCATTTGCAGTCATTTGTTATGCTGGACTAGAACATAAATACAGGCTTCTGCTAAACTACGGGAAATAGCTTGCAGAGGGTTAAGACTAGAGGTGGTAGATAGGGAGGGGCAGCTGCAGTCATCCAGACACGGAAGGGATGCCCAGAATCGCAATGATCCCATGCATCTGAAATGCACAGAAGCCTTCCCTGCTGAGCTGTACACACCACCGCCTTTGAACTCTATGCTTTAAAGTATCTAGTAAGTTTGGAGGGAGCTACTTTCATAGACAGGTTAGCTACCCCAGCTCTAATCAGTTCATTTCCAGCTTCCTGCCAATATGGGTTACTGGGTATCAACAAATTCCCTGGCCAAGTCCTCTGAGTTATAAAAATCAGCCATGCTTCTCACCAATAGCTTCCTTTTGAAGGCATGGACATGCCCTGGCAACTAGGTCTAGGGTGCTTTGAAAAACATGATATCCAGCCCAACCCCTCAGAGATTCTCATTCAACTGAATCTCAGGCATGGTGTTTGCTTAAAAGAAAAAAAAAAAACCCTCTTTCAATGATGCTAATGGACTGTCATGGTCAGAAACAACTAAAATGTAGCCTCAATTTGAAGGTATAATATTGAACAATGATAAAATGTCATAACCTCATAGAAGAGGTATTCTCCGTCCTCCTCTTCCTCTTCCTTCCACCTTCACCAACTGGGAAACTATTATCATCAGAGTCATTATCATCACTATGCAAAATTTGTTAAATTAACACTTTCTTATTTAAATGATTTCAGGTGATTGAAGAGGGAAGTAAAGCTCAAAAAAAAAGTGTATTAACAGTCATTGGCTAGCCCAGTGGCTCACCTCTGTAATCTCAGCAGTCTGGGAGGCTGAGGCAGGTGGATTGCTTGAGCTCAGGAGTTTCAGACTGGCCTAAACAAGATCAAGACCCTGCCTCTACTGAATATAGAAAAACTAGCCAGGTGTGGTGGGTGCCTAGTACTCCCAGCTATGTGGGAGGCTGAGGCAAGAAAATTGCTGGAGCCTGAAAGTTTGAGGTTGCTGTGAGCTATAATGACACCATGGTACTCTACCCAGGTCAGACTCTGTCTCAAAGAATAAAAATCAAAGTAATTGCAAGCCAAGCCCAACATCAAAACATCTTCATGTCCCACATCCTATATTTTCCCCACCAACACCATCCCATAAGGAACTATAGAGGATATATTTACCTCTCCATATCAGCTACCATCTGCTGATCACTGAGTTCTAGATGCTGCCCACTATGTTTCTGATTTCATCTGACCCTCACGTTGATATTGCGGGAGGTTCTGTAAGAAACCACTCCTTCACTCTCTGCTTTTCATGTTGAGAAAAATGTCTTCATGGCTCCACTTATCTTTGGTTCCAAAGAGTCTACACCTGGCAGCTGCTACATTATGGGAAAGTCACACAAATCTGTCTAGAAATAGCACGTGTGTAACTGTAGCAACAAATGAAGAGAGAAAGTGTCCTTGACGGAAGACTAGGCCCTCAGAGTGTGGACTATAAGCAGGGTCACCTTAGCATTTATCGTTCCAACCTTTGGGAAGCTTTTGAGGTTGGAAAAGGATAGTAGCATTGACAGTTATCCAGCAGCAACAAGCACAACACCCGAACCCTTCCAAGAAAACCGAGACATATGTTCACGCTCACTTAGCCTGTTCACATTCAGCTTTGTGTCAATCCTGAAATAATCCCCATTCGCGTTATTTGTGCCATTCCACGCATGGACCTGTCTTATAAGTTTACCGTGTACACAACGCACGGGACATTTCCACCAGCTCTGCCTTCCTGGTGGGTCCCGAACCCTAGAACACTTCCACCCGGGAATTGGTCCTCCTGGTCCTTTATCTCTGCATCCACACTTCTGAAACTGCAGCATCTGGGCCTCCGTAAGCCTCCCTGGCACGATGTCAGGAGCAGGCCCAGTTGCAGCTGCAGAAACAAAGGTAAAGGGCCCCGTTGAGCTGGCGGTGGGGAGGAGCTGGGGCTCGGGCTTTGCTGTGGTGCGCTCCCCCGTTTGCTGTAGAATACGGTTTGGGGGAGTAATGAGGGAGCCCTGTTGTGTTCACCGCACTCAGGCTTCATCAGTGCAAAATTTCACTCGGCAGATGAACACAGACAGATGCACGTTTCTTCACCAATGAAATATTAAACATGACAGGTGCGCTACCCATCAGGAGAGGCTGCATACAGAACGCATGCGTAACCCACAGGGGCTTCCCAGCTCCGCTCCTCCCGCCCAGCTGGGCTCTAGGAGATGATAGTCTCCCCCCAAGTCTTTCCAGGTATTCAATTCCAAGTTATGGCCAACGGTATCCTTATGAAGATAATTTAAAGGCTTTGGGCTTTAAATTAAGAAACCATTAAGATAATAAAACGCTTCTTCGAATTTATTGTTATTCTGCCTAAGGGATCTGTGGGGGAACACAGGATAAAAACTACGGCAAGAAAGATTCCCATCACTATGGAAACAGATTCATTTATTTTTATGGGCTGATTTCTAATTCCTCTCCCTGGGCAAAGCTCCCACTAACTTCTGATGCTAGGAGACTGTGCTCGTTCCAAGGATATTTTGCTGCTGGGGCTTGCATTTCCTGTTTATTTGGGGAGAAGGGTGGAAAGGAAGAGGTCCAATAAAGAGCCAGGCTGTCCAAGAAGATCTTTCCAACGGTTTCACCTCAATCAGAATCGCCGACTGATGACAGTGAGCAGGCCATATTCAGAATTCACTACTCACACAGGGAAAGGCGGCCCCTTAGTAGCCTTGACATTAATTCTTAAAAAAAGTAAAATGCATCAAGACCAGGATTCAAGAAACATAACTTCTGCAGGCAATTCTATCTGTTGACTACGTTCCGCCTGCAACCTTGTCAACCCTGTGCAGGTATCACCAAGACATTCTTTAGGAACCACAGTGGGTTCCAAGTCAGTCATGGTTAACCACCTCGTTCTCACTGTTTGTGGGGTATATGTTCTTGAGTGGAGGGCCAAATGCTCGCTCTTGTGAGCAGCACTGTTTGCGAGTAAGGCCCAGTGTCTCATTCCTCCTATTAAAGGGGCAATGGTGGGACACGGCAACCTCCAGGAACAAATGAGCGCTGTGATTGACGCCTGCAGTTACCTCGCTGAACTCTCAGCCTGGGAAGTGTTGGGGATATAAATAGCACTTTGATGACTTGACTCGGTGTGTTTTGGGAGATCTTGTGTTGCTGTTACTTTGTATGAAAGTGACATCATGCCTGGTTATTCAGTGTGCTGGGCAATCCGGCAATCTCAGGGTGGCCAGTCAGAGACCTTTGTAACAGAAGTGGGTTGAGGCTCTGGAATGCAGGCTGGAACAGGGCATGTAGAACTGGTCAAAAGATGGGTGGAGCAATTTAGCTGTCAACTCTGACCACACATCTGTCACCCCCTTCAGCTGCCTCAAACACTAACCAGCACTGAGCAAAACCAATGGCATGAAGCCAGTGAAGTCGTGACTCAGCAAGCTGGGGTTCAGGTAAAGTTCAGCCCAGTGAGTGCGTGTGTATGCGGGGGGTGTGGACGTATGGAGAGGCGGTGGGTGTGGGAAAACGTTCCCCGGGTGTGGCAGTGTTCCATGGATTGGGTTCCTTACCCAGTTTCTAATACAAGATAAAACTACTCTCCTGATTGGTTTTAAGATGAGTAAATGTTGTTTCATGTTGCCAAATATTTGACATCAGGAGACCCTCGGATGTGTGACGGACTTCATCATTTGGTTTGACACAAGTGCTTTTCTTTGTCTATTTTGGTGCAAATATGCACAGGGCCCTTCTGAGGGCAGTGGACCCCTGGTCACCTGCCTCCCACCAGAGGACTCCGAATGCACTGAGCAGGACACAGAGGTGGGTGAAGATGGTGCAGGAGAAGTCGACACGACTACACACACCTGGCACGGAAGAGCATGTGACGGAATAGTGTATGTTCCAAGGCCACATTTTCCAAAGCAGGTGGGGAGGACAGCGTGTGATTTGAGGGTTTGGGCAAAAGTGTCAGTATCCCTCTGGGTTAGAAATAAAAGCTGGGAGATATCCATGTCATGGATACAGGGATCAACTACACACTAAAATCTTCAAGTCAATAACCATATGTTGAAAGAGATGTGCAAAGTATCGGGCCGGAGACAGGACAAATGCAGCGCAGTCCTCGCCCTCAGTGACTCGGCCGGCTAGTGGAGGGTGCAGGTATAGAACCATGAATCACTGAAAGCAAGGCTGCAGGAGCCGTCGGAGAAGATGCTCGGATTCCCAACTGAGTGAACAGCGGGCAGTGTGGGAGGGTGAGCAAGGTCTTCTCATGTATCACAAAACAGCGGGTGCTTCCCCACCCCCCCCGTCCCATCTGAGCAAACAGTGTGAAGTCTGCCCCTACCCCCCCACGTCCATCCAGCACACATACACAGACAGAGCTTTTTGTTATTTTTGGTTTTAAAACAGTGGCGTCATAGCCATATTAATTTGTAAGCTGCTTTTTCACTTCAGAATCTATTATAGATGTGATTTCACATCAAAGAGTTGCCTAATGGCTAAAATTCATTGTCATAGGTTCTGCCCTTCTGCCCTCCAGGTTTCTACTGCTCCAAACCATAAACATCCTTACACACATAATTCTCTACAAACAGTTACTTTGATTTCAGTTAAGAGATCAAGGAGTTGGCTCACACCTGGAATCTTAGCACTTTGGAAGGATGAGGCTGGAGATCACATGAGACCAGGAGCTTAAGACAGGCCTGGGCAACATAGTGAGATCCTCTCTCAATTAAAAAAAAAAATTAAACAATTAGCCACAGGTTGTGGCCCGTGTCTGTATTCCCAGCTGCTCAGGAGGCTGAGGTAGGAGGATCTCTTCAGCCGGGAGTTCAAGGTTTCAGTGAGCTGTGGTTGCACCACCACTCTAGCCTGGGTGGCAATGTCAGACCCCGTCTCAAGAGGAAAAAAATGTTCAAAGGTAGGACTACCAGGTTAATATATATATTTCTTTTTTAGTTGTAACTGAGTTTTCTAGATTTCAAAGAAGATGAAGCAATTTATATAATAAATGGAATTCTTACAGGTGATGAGCAAGGGTGGGAACGGGGGGCGGGGGGCCCGGTGGAGCAGGGGAAGGAGGGGTGATATTCACTGGATTTTCAAGCAGCTGAGTGTGAGATGCCTGCTGATGTCTGTACTGAGACCAGCAGGCCGGGAGCTGCTCTGCTCTGCCGCAGGACATAGAGTGAGAAAGGACACAGAGCAGAGGGGATCGTGCTGGGATGAGCGTGAGCAGAGGAGCAGGGGGCGTCAATGGCAGGAGCGGCTCGCAGTGGAGCTGCAGGGAATGAGGAATTATCCAGGCAGGCAGAGCGTGTGTCAGAGGGGTGGGAGGGGCACAGAGAGGGTGCAGACTTAGGGAGACCGCAGGAGCCCGGGCGGGGACTGCTGCGTGAGACCTTTATTCCCAGTGACCCGAATGTTGCTCTTATATCCTATAGCTAGGGAACAGAAACAGGAGGCCCAACCTCATATTTAAAAAGAAAATGTACCTGTGTCAACTGTTAAGGAATAGGGTGTTATTGATACATTAATATTCAAAATATCTTTCTCCAAAAATTCATCCCAAGGCCTCACAGCTATTGGGGTTAAACTCCCCACCTCATGGGAAGTCCTTCAGCAAAACTGAAAGTGAGTGGGGAAATGGTCCTGTCTGAGTTTTCTGTCATTTCCCCCCAGCCCCCTGCCCGCCTTGTGAGAGAAGTGCGGCGATCACAGGATAGAAGGCCCGAAATCATTCACTGAGCAGCAAAACAGCCTGTAAATTATCAAAAGCTGATTACATCTGTGCTGACAGCCGTCAGTGGTGACGCTCCGCTCTCCCTCACAGTGCTGTCTCTGGACAATGGAGTAGAGACCTCACCTGCCTAGTGTCAAGAGCCCTCCTGATGACAAGCTCTAAGTATGTCACCACAGCACACCACATAATTATCCACCTCGTGACCTGTGCTTGTGGAAGGGATCCAGGGCAGGAAATGACTCTGTCATGGTAACAGGACACACTTACGTACACGCTGAAATGTTTAACCTCCAGGGAACACTCTCAACGCCCCCCTCCCCCATCCCTCTTGTTCAGTGAGGACCCAGCCCTGCTGATGGAGCCGCACAGGTGTGGAACAGAACAGCCATTTCATGACCTGACTATGCTGGCCTGACCTCAAGGGCCACCAGACTTTCAATCTGGCCTCGTGTGCAGCCGGGTGATGCCCAGGTAGACAGGTTTTCAGGAGGACGGTGTTTGCACAACAGTGATAAAGGCTCCATGGGAATTGCAAATTCAATTTGACTTACAGCACTCGTGCTTGCCTCTGGAGACAGGGAGGATTTGAGCTGCTGAAAAAAAAATCAACTCTTTACACTGCCTGAAAATTAGTATGGATTGGCAAAATGGAACGGCATGGCAGACGGGCAGATAGACAGTAATTGCAGCCAGTCCAGAGCTGGTTTAGCTCAAAGGAGGAAATTATCATTTTGATTATGTTCAGGAGAATCTATTTATGAGTACAGGTTTCCCACTTGAGTCAGACTGAATGTTTTCCTGGACGTAAAACACAAAATGTGGGTAAAAATAAAGTTAGGTAAATTATTTGACCCAGGCTATTTTCAGTCATTTCTGCGGGATGAAGAGTCGTCTTAAGGGTGAAGACAGACTGCCCCGTACAGAGCAGAACATTTACACCCGCCGGACGGACTGCCCCGTACACAGCAGATCGTTGACACCTGCCAGAGGTTTCCTTCATCTCATTTTTTGGCAAAGAAAGGCCAGGAACCCTCCTCTGCACATACCCACCTGCTACACCCGAGTCTCCTCTCCCTTGTGCTTCTTCAGCCAACAGACTGACCTCTGATGACAGAGAACCAGCCTCTGTAACAAGGAGCAAGTGCAAGGGCTGTGAAGAGAGCCACGGCCACACTGTATGGGCGTGATACCTCTGCAGGAGACACAGCCACCTGCAAGGTTTTGGATTCAGACAGACCCAAGTTCAAATTCCATCTCACCATTCACAAGGTACATGACCTTGGGCAAGTGACATAACTATTGTTTCCTTATGTGTAAACAGGGAAAAAAATATTCATATCTTAGGACCATCGTAAGGATGAAAAAATAAAAATAAATAAGCAAATAAATGGGTCCAGACACATACCTGTTTAATCTCCCTGGCATGTTGTAGGCACCATTAAAATGTAATAAGTATGGAGAAAATCCATACAATTGTATAACCAGGTGTCTGAGTCATTGACTTCAATGTACAGAATTAATTTTCTTTAATGTTAAATGCCAAAAGCAATACATAAGAAATATTTCTTGATAGTTTTCCCACAACCCCCACAACTTTTTTTCCCCTGTGAAATTGGCTAGAGGGTTTTGGGGAATGCAGAGCCTGGACCCCTATTGTTCTAGTTTAATCATATTAAACTTAGAAGAAATTAATACTTCAGGAAGCCATTTCTAATTCCTACATGGCCCAGAAAGGCCTGACCCAGAATGGGCTCCATAAGGGAGCAGCAGTGTTGAAGACCCAGTGGGGTTAGCCAGGCAAAGGAGAGCAGGATGGGCTTCAGAAGCAAAGTAGAGCCTGTCGCCCAAGACACAAAGGTTGGGTGGCAGTGTAGCAAGGCAGATCTGATGGAGCTGAGATCGAATTCCAGATTCACAGCCGCTCAGCTTCCTCTGTGTGACGTCTAGCAAAACCTCAGTCTCACCGTGTGAAGGCTATTGTAACATTCACCTGCTGGAATTCCTAAGGGCACAAATGAAATCATGTGTAATAATGTACTAACGTCCCTCAGCATCTTCTCTGGGGCTAAGTGAACACTCAGTATATGTTGATTATTATTAATAAGATCAATATTATATTCAGCTGGCAGGAGTGAGGCTATGGACGGAGGATGGTGCCCAGAGACAGAGCTCAGCTGAGTCCAGATGACAAGGGAAGAGAAATAAGTACCATAGACCCAAGTGATGTTACAACAGCATGGGACCCTCCTGGGGTCCTCATTGGGGGTTATCAGACCCAGGATGTGCAGACATACTCATGTTGGTCCACTCAAGACACAGGTGAGACCCAGGCTTGGAGGATGGGTCCGTTTCCTGATGCCTTGTTCACATTCTGGGTGGGAAGACTCTTTGCGTCTCACGTTATAAGACATCTAGCATCTCTTGGCCCCTCCCCAGTATTCCAGCAGGCCCCTCAGTCTTCATGACAGTGACATTCTTCTGAACATTCTCCAGGTGTCATTCTGCTAACCGTTAGGAACTACTGAACTAGCTCACTAGCCAAAGATATTTTGAATTTGAAAGCATCTTTTGGTAAAAGATGGTTGGAAACTCTAAGCCTAACATAGTGATTTTCAACTGGTATGCCATGAAAGGAGCTTAGGTGTGCATGAAAACTTTTAAAGAGAAATAGAATACCTTCAGAATGTGAAAAGATATTTGTATCTTATAAATATGACAAAGGGTTGATAACTAGGATCTACAGAGAACTCAAATTAATCAACAAAAAAAGAGCAAACAATCACAGCTATCACTGGGCAAGAGACATGAATAGAACCTTCTCTGAGGATGACAGATGGATGGCCAACAAACATATGAAAAAATGTTCATTGTCCCTAGTCATCAGAGAAATGAAAATTAAAACCACCCTGAGATATCACCTAACCCCAGTAAGATCAGCCCGCAGCACAAAGTCCCAAAGTTGTAGATGCTGGAGTGGATGTGGAGAGAGGGGAACACTTTTATACCTGCTGGTGGGACTGCAAACTCATATAGCCTCTTTGGAAAGAAATGTGGAGAATCCTCAAAGAACTCAAATTAGACCTTCCATTTGACACTGTAATCCCAATACCCAGAAGAAAAAAAATGAGGTTATTATAAAGACATTGGTACTAGATTGTTTATTGCAGCTCAATTTACAATCACCAAGATGTGGAAACAACCTAACTGCCCATCAACTCAGGAGTGGGTGAACTAACTGTGGTTTCTGTACACCACAGAGTGCTATTCTGCCATAAGAGAGACGGTGACCTCACATCTTTTGTATTAACCTGGGGGGAGTTGAAACACATTTTTCTCAGTAAAGCATCACAAGAACGGAAAAGCAAATATCTAGTATAGTCAATACTAACATGAAGCCAGTAGACAATCTAATTCATGCCCACAGAGGACAAAAACTCAGTTCAATTCAAGTTGGGGGCAGGGGGGAATGAGGGAAGGCATAAGAATGAAGAATGAGGATAAGGGGGTTTGGGGTGCTCCCACTTGTGATGGGCACAAGGTAGGCCTGGGACACAACTACAGCAAGAAAGACTCTACCTCACAATTTCAAATATTTTGACCTGGTTGTTTGTACCCTCACATTAACCCGAAATAAAAAATATTTTTAAAGATCCTTATTTAAACTATTTTCAAAAGATGTTCAAAGCACAGTAAGTATATATATATATATATATATATTTTTTTTTTTTACTCTATTTTTTTCTTCTTGATCCACACAATTTGAGCATGCCATGGAAGTTTAACTATGGGTGCAAGTGTTCCGTGAGCTGCAGAAGGTTGAGAAACAGCGGCCCAGCATGAGTTGAGAGCAGGAGCCACAGCTTTGAAGAAGCAGGGTCTAGGGAAGGGAAGCACTCCAGGATACGTCCGTGTCACACATTGGTAAACACAAAGTGTTTCAAAGGAAAATCTCAATTACCTAAATGATATTCACGTTCCTGGTACCTTTCTATCCTGGCTTTCCCCGCAGAGAAGTAGGCTCAGTAAGCATGGCAAGGTCTCCTCCCGGACGCAGGAAGGAGCCAGTTCTACAGCCCTGGCGCCCGCACACAAAGAATGAAGCAGAAGTTGCCGCAAATTACACAGGTGGCATAATTACAGGTTTTTTCTGAAATGTCAGCAAATTTATTTCTGAGGCTACTTGAAAGAGTTATCTAGGTCTATCTTCAGAGAAAACAAAACCTCGAGTTAATTCCTTACGTCATCTCACAGAAATGATGCAAGGCCAATCACATTTTGTCTATTCAGTGCTGGGTTCACAGAAACTCCATTCCCCACATGTGCACCCTGCTCCTCACTGCCGGGCCACAGCATGTGCCACCAGGGACATAACCCCTGAGTCTCCAGGCCAGGGGAAGAATCTGTCAACTCAAAGTTCCATTCCAGAATCACTTCCTTGTGCCCTCTTTAGGTCCAATCACCTCCTGCCCTGTTAGGCCAGCATCCCCAGCCCACACCCAGGGTAGCTGGGACACCTGGAATCACCTCAGTCCCTAGGGATACAGATTATCTCTGCAGCCAGCACCTGCCTCTCCGCACTCTCTCTGGCAGGACACCCTCCAGGTCAGGCAGCCCCATGTGCTGTCTTACCATCAGTACAAGGCTCTGATGGCCAGCCTGCCCTCCCTTTTCAGCTTCTGCTCCTCAACCCTTAGCTGAACAAAGGAGGAGACCTGGGGGCAGGACCATCAATCGTTTTGTTCCTGAACCACTAGCCACAGGAGCTTTGCTGCTCTAAAAGGTTGCTGTGTTTTATCTGCAGGGCAGAGAAATGAGGTACACGACGAAAAGGATTTCAAGATATTAAGGGCAGATAAACAAGGCTGTTAGACTTACATCAAAAATCCCTAGCAAGGAATAGAAAGAAAGGATTAGGCATTTTATCAGCCCCCAAACCTACTACCAGTCCAGCCGGGTCACTAAGGAAAGAACTCCAGGGGAAAGAAACGTGTGGCAGTAAGCATTGTGGGCAGGTGCAGCGGTGACCTCAGGCCAGGTCTCCATGGCGTGATTTCTCTTCATAGAAGAGTTAAATAAAGGATAATAATTTTTCTTATCACAAATTGTTCTATGAAAAATATAGAATAAAGACTAAATCAGATCACTCAATTTATGAAAAGATAATGGTAGATAATCTAAAATGTTTTAATGACATAAAGTAAATCTGACAACCAACAGCAGATTTCTTAAATTTGAATTATTCTCTCCTTCAAAAGGGATGGTAGCGTAAGATCAGACATATAAATTCTCAACAAGGGCACCAAAACAATTTAGTAGGGGACAGAGTGGTTCTTTTCAACAAATGGTACGTATCTATATGCAAAAGAAAGTAGGTGGGCCCTTCTCTCACATGGTAAACAAAAACACCTCCAAATGGATGTCAGTGTAAGAACTAAAACATAGACCTCTTCGAAGAAAACACCGGAGTAAATTTTCAGGAAACTTTAGGTTAAGCAAAATCCTCCTAAATACAACATTAAAAAAGCACAAGCAACAAAAGGAAAAATTAAATAAATTGGACTGCATCAAAATTAATTTTTTTTTTTGCTTCAAAGGATACCATCATGAAAATAAAAATATGACCCCCCCAAATGGGAATAAATATCTGTACATTACAAGTCAGATAATGGATTTGCATACAGAATATATAAAGAACTCTTGCAACTCAATAATAAAAGGACAAATAGCCCAATTAAAACCAGGCTGGAAACTTGAATAGATACTTCTCTGAAGAAAATTTACAAATGGACAATAAGAAAGGACCCAGAAAGATGCTCCATACTATTGGCTCTTAGAAAAAATGCAAATCAAAGCCATAATCAAGTTACAATATCCCCCCGGCTAGGATGGCTATCATCAAAACCGCAGATAATAATAACCGTTAGCAAAGATGCAGAGAAATTGAGACCCTCCCACATCGGTGGCAAGAATGCAAAGTGGTGTGGATGGTGCGAAAACAAAACATTAAACGCAGAGCTACCGTATGGCCAAGGAATCCCACTCTTACAGAAACAAAACATACTTCTACAACAAAACTTCAGTGTGGCAAACAAGCTCTTTTGTAAAAATGAATTAGTTCTTTAATTGGCAAATTCCATAACTTGTATGTGAATGTTCTTAGCGATATTATTTGTAATAGCCAAAGAATGGAAGCAACTCGAATGTCAGCTGAGGAAGGATCAATACAGGGTATTGTATTCATCCAGGGGAATACTATGGAATCATGAAATTGAAGGCCGTGCTGACGCTCGCTACGTCATGGATGAACCCAGAAAACATCACGCTAAAGGGAAAGAAAGGAGGCACAGACGGTCGGGAACCGCAGGATTCCGTTTATATGAAGTGTCTAGAATAAGCACATCTGTCAAGACACAGAGTAGATTCCTGGTGTCCCAGGGCTGGGCTTGGGGGAGACTGTTGGGGACATGGGAAGTGACTGCCAATGGGCCTGAAATCACACGCCAATTTGAGTACATCTATTGTAAATTCACAGTGGGAGAGCATACAGGTTAGAGTGACATCACAAGGACTGCCCATGTCTATCACTGCCCAAGCCCTGATGGCTGCCCCTCTCTGCCATGATCAGGGACTGGCATGTGTACTGGGAGGTCAGAACCCAGCGGTCAGACCCCAGGGTCTCAGAACAGGGCCTGGTGAGCCCCAGCCCCACTCCGGACTGGCAGCACCATGTGTGTTTGGTGGGAAGAGGGTGGGAGGTGCGTTAAGAGGAGGCAGAGGAGATAAGCCCTTCACCCACCTGATCCAGGTACCCAGAACATCCTGGTCTGGAGGTTGCAATACCTTTGGGGCCACCAGTCACTGTGGGTGGGGCCAGCAGGCCCACAGGAAAGGAATACGGCGTCCCCCTGCCCCCTCCAGGGCACAGCCTGTTTGTGGGTCTGGCATCTGGTGGGAGGGGGAACCTGGCAGTGGGTGGGCTGAGTTGTAGGGTGGTATCTGCGGGCACCTGTGAGGGTCTGTACCTCTCCCTCCTTCCCCTGCCCAAGGGATTGTGACATTAAATAATAGAAATAATAAAAACATGCTGGTGAGAGCAAGCATGGCAGAAACAAAAAGGTTTTAAACATGTAAATTACTGGCATTTTTGTTCTGCTCTTTGAATATGGGACCCTTGCATTTTCACTTTGCTCTGGGCCCAGCAAATTCTATAGTTGGTCCTGCTCAAGGAGAGGATGATCTCGCAGGCTGTGCTCAGCCCAGCTCCCCAGAGTGCCACAGAACACGGTGTGCACCGGGCCGCCAGTCGCTCACTGAACAACATGACAGCTGTCCACAGCAGCCCTGTCTCAGTGACTCTATGTCCCAGGTTAACTCAGGTCCATGCGGGGAATTCTAGCTTGGAGAATCTGGAGTAGGGAGGCTTCTTTCATTTAGAAGTCTAGCTCCAGGGTGGACTTAATTATTCTGCATTTGAAAACCATTTAAGAAGCACGTATTATGTACCAAGCACCATCCTAGGAGCCTCCTGATGCTGGGAAAGTATTCCCATTTTACATGCAGGAATCCACGTTCAGAGAGATTTCATCCTTTATCCAAAGTTTACAGTTACCACTGGTCTGTCTTAATTCCTTTTTTTTTCTTAATTCCTTAGAGGAATGATAACGTATGTTGGTTTTACTGAATACTTGCTCTATGCCAGGTACCTTTCATACATTATCTCACTTGCTCCTCACCAAGGCTCTGCAAAGTTGGTCTTATTTTTATCTTTACCGTAGAGACAAAATTTAAAGGAGAGGTTAAAAAATGCTTTCTCAGGTCATAATGGGCAGAGCTAGGACTTCAACCCAGGTCTATCGACTTCCAGCATCCACATTCTTTCTGCTAAACCTTGCTGCCTTTGTTTCCAAGTTCTTGGGTGTGATTTTTAAATGTTTCTCTGGGATCTTCCCTCCCTTTCCCTCTTTCATGGACATGGCGCTATCCTGATGTTCTGGTAAGTCACTCATTCCAGGATTTCTCTGTGGCTGTCTGCTGAGACTCATTTCCACCAACTTTATCCTCTCCTCCAGTGCACTTTCAATCACCAGCTTCCTCTTTCTTTCTAACAGACCAGCCCCATTTCTCTATCACTCAATGTCCACAGGATCAGATCCGAGTTCCTCTGTGTGGAATACAAGGGTCTCTCTAATACACTCTCTAGGCCTGGCTGTATACTAGAATCACCTGGGAGCTTCTAAAAACCCTGTTGTCAGGCCGCCCTCCAGACCGATTATGTCAGAATCTCCGGGGGTGGGAGGCACGCATCAGTATTTTTTCACCCTCCCTAGGTGATTCTCATGTGGAGTCAACAGTGAGAAACACAGTAATAAAACTGACTCCACCACTTCAACCTCCCTCGTAGCTTCCGGGCAAATCTCTCTGTTGCCCTTCGTGCCCCACAGCCATCCTGCTGCTAACATCATGCTTGGGGAGAAGCCCTTGCTCCTTTCCTCTGATAATGCAGGTATCTCCCTCGCCTGTTGAACCTCGCCCCACGTCTACTCACTGTGAGAAGACTTGGCTAAATGTGTCAACCTCTGAACAAACACTGTAGCTAAATATGCACTTACAGTCCAGATAATTTGGCTGAGCTCATGACAATTCAGTACTTTTCCTTGATCTCTGACTATTTCAGAAGTATTTGTCTAGGGTCCCTTCAATCGCATAAAATATTAGCACCACAAGCTTTTCCCGTATACTTTGTGATTCCGTCAATCTTCCTTTTTCTGATTTCTCCACACCTTGCACCCTTTGAGACCAAACTGCATTTGTTTCTTCTTTGTGAAACTGTGTTGGCTCATCCTGGCACTCTTCTGCCACTACTCTGCATTCGTCCCATTCCCCTTCCCTTCTCACTCTTCCCTGTGTTTGTCTTTGCCCAGAATTCTTCACCCTCCAATCCGATAAAATTCTATGCTGTGCATCTCCCAAGGCTTCCTTCTTTCTCCACCTATTCGTGACTTTTCCCTTGTGAGACAGAACTAATGGTGTCTGTCTTCCTGTTCCTGGGGCACTTTATTTATCCTGATCATTCAGAGCTTATCGCAGGTGTTAGAGTCGGTGGGCCTCTGCTGGTTTTAAACTAGAGTGCATGTTGTAAAACAGTGGATCCTTCAAACATGGAGAAAAACTTCTGATGCTGTGTTTCCATTAGGAGCCTGACAGCAAAGTGCTGTTGACATGAAAGACCATTTCATAGCCCGTCACCTCACTGGATGTGGGGCTGGCATTTGGAAGGTCCTGGCCCAGGACACCTGTTATTTTGTGGAGCATGTAGCGTGAGTAGGTGTGTGGCGACTTCCTTTCAATAAAAGTCACAGAGAAAGAAATTGTAGAGAGGCAAGACATGCAAAATGTGTCCCTCCCTCTGAAGTCCATCGCTGATCAGAGGTAAAAAGACCTTTGCACCGAACAGAGAAGATTTAAAAGTGCGGTGCTGTGAGCAAGCCCACAGTCACAGATGCCAGATTCAGAATAACCTAGTAATAGTTCATTTTAAAAAATTACTAAGAGAAGCTGTGACAAATAAGAATTTCATGTCCTGGAGGACCTTATCGATAAGGAACCCCAGATCCTTTCTCTGAGAAATACACTCTTTTTATAGAGGACTAAGAAGTTAATTGCACAGTTAAAAATCAAACTAAGACACGGTTGCTGCATAAAAGCCAATGAGTTGAGTTTTTAAACCTTGAAATTGCCATTCCCCCATCTCCATACGGACACAGTATAACAAGGATGATGGGTAGAGGGGAGAAAGCAGAGACAGACACAGAAAGACGTCTAACCAACTCTCCCTTTGTAAAAACTCGTTTTACAATTTCGCTTTCCAAAGTTCCTTTAAATGATCCCAGACGAAACTCTAAACTCCCCTCAAGCTCCCAGTTCAACACATCACACCAGAAAAATAACAAGCAGCTTTTTAGAAGAGATTTCAGATCACACTTCCATCTCCACATGGTGAAGGATTCCTGGACTTCAGCCGAAGTTCACTGACATTAAAACCCAAGTTTTGTCTAAACAAGCATTTGCACCATGTGATCTGTCTTGACTTGTCTATAATCTCGCTCACCTCTAACCGAATTTGCCCAGGCTCATGGATCTCCAGGGGTAAAGACACATGCTTATGATTTGAGGCAGAGTTCAACCGAATCGGGCTGCTGAGATGAGGAAAGGTGGCGAATGGGACTCTTGGAAAAGTCCCATTTGGGTTTGTTTTGGGAAATAAATGTATTTTAAATCCTAAAAAGGAGAAAGTTATTCCAAGTAGGAAGGATAGCATAAGGAAAGGCGCGGGGTGAAGGGAATCTGTCTGGGCACCACAAGCAAAGTTGGCTACCTGTTGTCGTGGGCTCAATTACGTCTCACCGTTAAAAGTCACGCGCTGAAGCTTCAACCCTCAGAATGTCCCCAGTATATGTGAAGGTACACCCTGGAGAGGCACGATTAAATCAAAACAAGCCTCCGAGTATGAGGCCATTCCCGAATCCAATCTGACTGGTGGCCTCATAAAGAGACACCAGGGATGTGCATGCAGGAAAGGAAGACCACATGGATGGTGAGAAGATGAGCTTCTACCAGCCGAGGGGAGGGGTCTTGGATAAAAGACCCCTGTGGATCCTCTGATCTTGAACTTCCAGCTCCAGAACGGGGTTAAGCCGCTCAGTCTGTGGCCTTCTGTTAGGAGCCTGTGCAGACTGATACACCCCCAAACAGCCATTCCTGCCTCCTTTATCCTGCCTGGCAGAGCCCACCTCCCACCACAGAGTGTCCCCGGGTTACCGACAGTGGAACCACAGAGCGTCCCCAGGTTACCGACAGTGGAACCACAGAGCGTCCCCGGGTTACCGACAGTGGAACCCATCTTAGCCCAAAAGGGCAATTCTGCTGAGGGGATCTGGAAAATGTTTTTCTCTATTGTAAACAAGGAGAGACAAGGTGGAAGGCTTTGTCCTGGGAGCTGTGGTCACCTTGTACCATGAGGGGCCACAAGAAAATTACAGAGAAACTTCCCCAGCGCCCTCGACAAGGCTGAGCCACTGAGCCAACTCCACAACTGCCTTCCTAGGGTTCCCTGCAGGTGAGAGGACAGCGCCGACTGACCAAGCCCCGGTTAGATGGACTTTTTACCTGCTGGGTCCTGCGAGGGGAATCACCTGGCCATTGGACGAGAACATGTTAGTGAAACCAAATAAACTCGAGGTTTAGAAAAAGGCCTTGGAACATCGTGTAGAAAGCAGTATAGGAATGTGAATAAGAGAAAGAAGAGTTTAGCTCCGGGTTTCTAAACTGGGAGCCATGAAAATGGAAATACTTATGAGGAGAACAGTGACTTTCTCCTCTAGATAAGGGAATTTACTAGTTTTCCACGTCCATCCCCACAAGTTTATTTAGTAGATTATTGATGTTTCAGCCTGTTGGGAGAGGAGACTGTCCTCCAAGAATGCTGAGAGTGGAACAGGGCAGGGATTGCAATAGAATCCTGCCCGTGGGCCTGTCGGGTGGATGTCAGCACCTGCTGTTTCAGTGGCTATACCCACTGTTTACATCAGACCTCAAAGCGTGGAAACTGGGGCTGTAGATAGATGCTGCTATTTGGTGTCAGTATTATAATAATTTAAGTAAAATTATTTTCAGCTGCGAAATCTCATGAAGTATGAGTTTAAATAAGCTTTGCAGTGATAGTCTGGGACCTAAAGTCTGCACCTCTATCTACTACCGACCAAATGTCCTTAGACAAATCACTTAACTTCTCTGGGCTTCCATGGCTTCAGCAGCAGAAGCAATAGGATATAGAATGTGGTTACAACAGGGGCTTCCCCACCCCCAGTAGGGGGACTCTTTGTTATGGTGATTAATTATATTCAAATCCTTAATATCTAATATTAAAAATGGTGCTAATAATAAGTCACAACTATGACATAACCAGACTCTGCCAGGCTATGTGGTAAGTACTCTGGGTAGACCATCTCATTTCATTCTCATTCCTAACAACACTACAAAATAGGAAATTTTATTGTCGTTTCTGTTTTACAGATGAGGAAACCAAGCCACTGACAAGTTAAGAAACTCGCCCAGGACTACACAGCTAGTAGAGAGCAGATGGTCTGACTCCTTGGCTCTTCACCTTGAGGATAAATGGAAGTCCTGTTCAGGGTATGCAGGGCTGTGTGTGTCTGTGTGTGTGTGTGCGTGTGTGCTGGGGAGTGGCATGTGAAGCATTTAGACAGCAAGTCCAGAAAACTTAGCTGTCCCTTCAGTCCCGGGTTGTCTTTAATGGCAGGGTCCCAGACCTGGGGAATCACAGAATGAAAATCCACTAATCCACATGATCTCCCAGTCAATAATTTCTTAACAGGGTAGACAGAAGAGAGGGATCTAAATGGGTCTTATGAAACAGAGGGAGATAGGGTACCACTTGAAAATGAAGCAGCAGATGGTCCTATTGTTTTGATTTGTTTTTAGTTGCAGTCTTGAATTTATGTTAAATTTTGGTAGCATTAATAGATTAGTAGTCCCAGTTCATCAGGATCACACACACATAGGAGCACGGCCTGTAAAAGTATTAAGAAACGCTGACCTATGAATTTTAATTTCTCTGCCTCTCTCATCTGCTTGTTTTCTACGCATTTTCACCACTTCTTGTTCAGCCTCTTGACTTTGTGACAGGTAATGCTGGTCACCTCCTCTAAGTTAGATCAGCCAACCAAAGATGCACACTTAAGTGGCACAGCAACCTCTAGCTCCCACGAGAATAATCACCATTGTAAGAGCTAACATCTCGAGTTCCTTCTTATGTGCCAGAAGCTACATAGAAAATGATTTAATCCTCTCAGAATCTCACATGCTAGGTGAGATCTCATCAAGGGGTCTGGTTCATTTCCAGTTGGAGTGAACTGGCCTCTCCAGTGCCCCCATTGCACACGGGTCCATATCTCTAACAAAGTAGAGTGTTAATAATATTGATTTATCCAACTCATATTTGCCTCCCTAAGTGAAGCACGTGCTCCTGGGTGGCAGGAAGTTTGTCTCACACAGCTCTGTATCTGTAATGCTAACCCCAGGGGTTGGCGTATAGTAGATACTCAAACATTGGGGCAACATTGGCAGACACTTCCCATTATACCAAATGCTTCCCAGTCCTCTCCCCACCCTGGTTAACTCTAATCTAAAGACTGTGAAAACCAGGTATTTCTTAAATTTATTGGAAAGATTCTAGGAAAGAAATTCCTCATTCTGACATTATAAAATTATCTGACAAGAAACCTCTGTGAGGGTCTGATGCTCTGAGCTATTGCAGCCAGTTTGGGACAATCAGGGAAAAACCAAGAAAATCACAGGAACCCAGAACCAGATCCTCAACGTCTTTGAGCCCCTGAACCCTTTCTAGAATCACCTCCCTCCAAGACCACCTGCTGCGTAAGGCAAGTGAACTCCACTTATCAAAAGTGCTGTGCCATTTCCTGTTACTTGCAGCTGAAAGCACTGCTTCTTATATGTGAACATTTTGACATCGATAAAGCCTGTTCTAACCTTAGAAAGTGACTGAAAAGATATAGGGTTGCCAGATTAGATATAGGACTTGTCAAAAAATAACAAGTGATTTTTTGGTATAACTATGTCCATTCAATATTTGGAACACACTTATATTTTAAAATACTTGTGACTTATAGGAATTTAGTTGTGCAGTCTCTACTGGTATTTGCTACATCTGGTAACTCTTCGTGGACAGTAGCAAACACCTTCTAAGAGGAGCAGAAGAAGCACCTCAATCAGAGCATCTGATTCAGCAAACAAAGCCACTCCCCGATGAGATAACAGCAGTAAGAGCAACTGAAATTATACAGTCTTCACGGGGTTGGAGAACTCTCACGAGCGTTACTCATGCAGTGAACATTTGTTGGACTTGCACTGCCTAAAATAATCCTAACAAGTTATTTGCCCTAGATAGCACAGACGGTAAGTACAGGACTGGAGACCTGAACTCTTCTAGTTTCTGTTTTAATGCTGGTTCTTCATAACAGAGACTCTCAAACTTTAACCTGCGTCCGAATCACCTGCAGGGCTTGTTAAAAACACAGGTTGTTGCACCTTCAGCCAGTAGTAGTCTGAGGTAGGGCCCAACAATAGTCATTCCTCTCAAGTTCTGGGTTAATGCTCAAACTGCTGGTCCCGGGAACACATTTTCTAGAAATCACTGCTTTATACTATACCAAGGATGTTCATTCCTCCCAGGACAGAATCAACAAACAACCTGCCCTCTTTCTTAGAAAAAAAAAAAAAAATCTAAGTGGTATATCAAAGCTAAAGATCTCCTGGCAACATTAATTGCCGAGGCTAACTAACCCCTCTTTTTTCTTTGAGTAGTATCATTTGGATCCTGGGAGTCAAGTGCACATCTGAAGAGAGGCTGTTAAATGAACGTGTTGCCTTCTCCTTACTCTCTTGAACAGGCTGGTTTCTGTTCACAGGTACGAATGCTGCCCCAAGTAGCCAGGAGTTTTACTAAAGTGTAGGACAGTGATTTTCAACCAGTGTGCCATGGGAGGATCTTAGGTGTGCCACAAAAATATTTAAAGATCCTTAGTTAAATTATTTTCAAAAGAATTTCAAAGCACAGTAAGTATATTCTCTTTTTTACGCTTTTTTTAAAAAAAAACATAACGTAAGTGTGTTGTGGAAGTTAAAGTGTGCTGTGAGATAAAAAGAAAAAATGGTTGAAAAACACTCGTGTAGGTTTCTGGAGGACGGGCTGGAAGGAACTTAGGGGTTACTTCAAAACGGCTCAGGTGCTCAGAAATTAAAACCCCCAGTACTTTCATCTTTAAAGTCATGTTTCCCGTAGGTATGAAACCTGATCAGGCAGATGAACAAACCAAGAGATGGCCTGTCTTGATCAAGAGTCGGGTACGTGCTCCCGCTTTCTTTCCTCCTTTCCTTGCCTCCTTCATACGCCCACAGACGGGAATAAAAAATAGAAGCGAGAGGAGCAGTCGTTTTTGAGGCAGTCAGGGGTGGCTGCCAAACCGCAGGGTGAGAAGGGGCCCTAGATGAGAACAAAGCGAGCTATTTATTCTCTGAGTCTCTGTTAGTTTCACTGTCTATATAAACAGTAGCTGAGCGTATTAAAAACAAATACAATTAGACTACCAACAGGCCCCCCTATACATTCTTGGGGTCTCCCTCCACGGGTAAGTTCTGAAAGTCTTTCGGGGACCTCCGTCGAACTCCTCAGCCACCTCAGACCCTCTAGCCAGGAGCTATGACAATACGGCCCACTACATTCCAGCTTAGCAACTACCTCTGGTCTGTACAAATAGAGTTTCTCTGAATATTGGACAATAATGAGTAATTAGTTTCTTTCTTTTTTTATTTTTTAATTAAATCATAGCTGTGTACATTAATGCATTTAAGGGGTACACTGTGCTGGTTTTATAGACAATTTGAAATACTTACAACAAACTGGTTAATATAGCCTTCACCACACTTTCTTAATTATTGTGTTAAGACATTTATACTCTACACTTAGTAGATTTGACATGTACCCTTGTAAAATGCACCTTAGGTGTGCTCCGACTAATTACCCTCCCTCCACCCATCCTTCCCCTCCCCTCCCTCTCCTCTTTCCCCTTCATCTTGGGCTAAAGCTTTATAGCTTTCATATGGAAGTGTGGGTGATTATATATTGGTTTCATAGTAGACCTGAGTACACTGGATACTTTTTCTTCCATTCTTGAGATACTTCACTAAGAAGAATATGTACCAGCTCCATCCATGTAAACATGTAAGAGGTAAAGTCTCCATCTTTCCTTAAGGCTGCATAACATTCCATGGTGTACATATACCACAATTTATTGATCCATTCATGGATCGATGGGCACTTGGGATTCTTCCATGACTTAGCAATTATGAATTGGGCTACAATAAACATTCTTATAAATACCTTCATTATAAAGTGGTTTTTGGTCTTCTGGATATATACCTAGTAGAGGAATTGTAGGATCAAATGCCAGGTCTATTTTTAGATCCCTAAGTGATCTCCAAACATCTTTCCAAAAGGAACATAGTTTGCATTCCCACCAGCAGTGCAGAAGTGTTCCCTTTTTCTCCACATCCACACCACCATCTCTGGTTTTGGGATTTTGTGATAGGGGCTAATCTTACTGGGGTTAGATGATATCTCAAAGTGCTTTTGATTTGCATTTCTCTGATGATTACGGATGATGAGCATTTTTTTCATGTGTCTATAGGCCGTGTGCCTATCTTCTTCAGGGAAGTTTCTATTCAAATCTCTTGCCCCCCACCTAATTAAAAAATAAATAAATCTCTTGCCCCCAGTGAGATGGAATCACTTGTTTTTTTCTTGCTAATATGTTTGAGTTCTCTGTGGATTCTGGTTATCAAACCTTTGTCAGAAACATAACCTGCAAATTTCTTCTCCCATTCTGAGGGCTGTCTGCTTGCTTTACATACTGTGTTCTTGGCTGTGCAGAAGCTTTTTAGTTTGATCAGGTCCCAGTAATGTATTTTTGGTGTTGCTTCAATTGCCCAGGGGGTCCTCCTCATAAAATATTTGCCCAGGCTGATTTGTTCAAGTGTTTTCCCTACACTCTCTTCTAGTATTTTTACAGTTTCGTGTCTTTCTTTTTTAATTTCCATAATCATTAATGTTACAGAAAGCTACAGCAAGTAAATATATTAATAACAGATACACCAACTGTTAACATTTGATTGTCTTTCTCCTGGGTTTTATTATTTTGTTTTTATGGAATTAAATGACAGATATAGCTAAATATCTTTTTTAGCTACCCATCCCTTTCCCAGTATCCTTCTTAGACCACAAATACCATCAATTTTGTGTCAGTTCTTTTATTTCGTTCTTTAAAACTATAGCATGCATCATCAAACATTATATCATATTGTTTCTGTTCTTTTTGTTTCATACCGTTTTGTTCTTTATTTTCATTCAATATAATGTTCTGGAGATGTAACCTGTTGATTTATCTCATCACTTTCAGCTGTTCCCTTTATTTACCCATTCCTCTATCAATGGACATTGAGATTATTGCACTTTCTTATTCTTATAAACAATGGTGCAAGTCCCATTCTATCACGGGACTCTTTGCAAATACACCAGCATTTCTGTTGGATATATCCACAGAAGTGGAATTATTGACATGTTACATCTTGAGTTTGACCAGATGATGCCAGTCTGTCTTGAGGAATACATCAAATTACACTCCCAGGAGTGATGCACACACCATTTCACCCACATCCTGACCCCTCTCGATACTGTCAGACTTCTTAATTTTCACCAGTGTGATGTATTACAATAAAAGATGCTTTAATTTGCATTGTCTTATAAAGTATTGAGGTTTCTCTGGTCCAGATTTCCTTCTCCATGACATGTCTATTCACATTCTTTGCCAATTTTTCTGTGCAATTATTTGTCTTCTGCCTACTGACTTGTAGGAATTACTTTAAAACATATTCTGAACAATAGTACTTGACATATTAAGTATTACAAATGTCTTCTCCTTGTCCATGCCTTCTGTTTTAACATTGCTTATGAGTAACTTATTACTAATTAGAGAAGCCACAAGAAGTGAGTACAGACCCTGGACTTGACCCCATCAGATGCAATTCTTCACTAGGCTGACGGATTAAAAGAAAAAAAAAAAACAAAACTCAAAAGCAAAGTTGTAACCGAAGGAACCAACATTTAAAGTTGTATCTGAAAACCACAAATCCAGTGTACACTTCAAACCAACAAGCCTTCTCACATGTTGCCTCTTGCAAACACGTTGCAAAGGCTTATCGCAGTGAAAATAGGAAAGATAGCATTTATGGCATCAGAAAATATTTGGGGAATCCTGTTAAAAGGCCAAAGATTTTTATTCTGTAAAACTGGATGAGTCTTAGAAATGTGCATTGTAAACAAGCTCCCTGGGAGATAAGGCCACAGGAAGTCAGCGGGCTAGATTTTGAGGACGCCCTTGACAGAGAGTTGAGAAACCAGAATTCTTACTAAGTGGTGGGGGCCCCTGGAGGCCTGGAAAGGGGGTCCAGTGTAAATGTTTGCTGTGCCTCCCTCCTACTGATCTATCGCCCCCGTGAGGTCAGGAATTTGCCTGTTTCCTCTCAGCTTTGAGCGCAGTGCACAACTCAATAAATATTTGTTGTATGAGGAAATGCTCTGCCTGTCACATTCTGTAGGCCACTGCCCATGGCCAGGAAGGGTCTTGGGAAATGCTGCACTTCGCCTGGAATCCTAAACTCCTTTCTCCTGCCAAAAGGGTGAGAGACACCAATGATTCATTCCACCTGCCAAGTGCTCTTGACCTCAGGCAACTCAGAGTATTAACCCTCTGCTCTGACAATTATCACCTGAATGTACATGTTAGAAAAACAAATGTTCCTAATAAGGGTCGTGTCTATAAAACTACAGTCAATTTAGAGAGAAGAAAATGTATGGAAGTTCTTCACTATGTGAACCCGAATACCCAGGGTTTCCTCAGAAGCTAAGGCTCCAAAGGCGCTATCGGGGGCCCCTTTCAAACCTTCTCTTTTCATCGTATCCTGGGGCCACAGAGCAGAGCAAGCTCTGAAGGCTCCATGCTTCTCTTTGAAGCAAACCTGATTCCTTGAGCCTAAGCTTCTAATCCTGACAATTGCTGTATCCGGTGACCCCCACCCCCTGGCTTTGATCAAAACTGCCCGCAGGTTCCTTGCTCTGTGCTCAGGTCACACATGGTAATAGTGGACCACCGCAGAGCTGGGTGTGACGCGATGTTCAGAGATATTTGTCCGGAAAGAAACAGAAGCAAGCATTTCTGAGAGCTCTGTCACCTCCACCCCATTCCACTTCCTTAAAGGGACAGGAATCTCTGAGTACCCTCGAAAGGCATGATGAGGAGGGGCCCTGCGAAGTGCACCTGAGCAAGAAGTATGATGGAGACACGAGGGAATGTGGTTTGGGGACATTCTTATTCCTGTTAGATATTTTTATTTTTAAAAACAACGTTAATTTTTCAAAAGTCTAAAGATGTTAAAACTCCTTTTAGGTTCAATCAAGAAACACATGGAGATGGGGCTGGTCTGAAGACAGAGATGATGAAGTCATCTTCTCTACAGCCAGAGAAGGATATATGGGCCCTTATCTTCCCGTGGTGTGGGGAGCGTCAGCGGCGTGAGGGTTGGTGGCAGCTGGGCACAGGTGTGTGGCAAAAACGCTTCTCTGGGGGCAGGTATGGAATTCGTTCTGTGTGCACCTTCCTCCCCCGGCCAGCAGCTGAGCCCAGTCCTCCTCTTGTTTTCGGAGCAATTGGCCGCTCTGCAGCTCCTCTCTGGGAGTGCCAGACTGAAGGGGATCCCCAGGGCAGGAGTTGGGGCCTCCATTCCCGGCGGGGCGGGCGGGTGTGGGAGGGCACTTACAAACACGCAGCGTAAGGAGTGCAGGAATTTGCTGGCTGGTTTCGTCAACTGACAGTGGAGTTCCCATAGCTCGGATGAGCTGACTCCAAATATTTTCACCTATAAACTAACTTATATATAGCCGTCTGAAAATATTTTAAGACATAATTCCGATTAATTAGCACTTGACTCATCGTTTTTCCTATGAGCTTAATACTGTGTGATAATTATTTTCTGATCTTTTTCAAGCCCTTGGCCTTGGAAACAGGAAGTGGAAAAACAAACTAGAAAATCAAAAAGTTCAAATTTAGGGCAAAATCCAAGAGTCACAAAAATTCCAGTACAATGTATTTCCTGATCCTAACATTACAACTACTATCAGTCTCTCAGCAGATATTTTGAGAAGAAATAAAGATTAGAGTTAAAATAAAATGTTTGTGGAAAAAACAGCATATCCCGATTGCTTCCTTGACTTTTTATATGCCAACTAGCATTTGGGGGGAGCGTGAAGATGGAAGAGTGGTTCCTGGCCTGCTTGTGACGCCTTGATTCACACTCTCGTGTCTCAAGCCTCTCTCCATGACCCAATCTTTCCCACCTATTATTTGCTTATCCCCCTTCCCACGAGTGCAGGCATGTGAGTGTGTTGTGTGAGTGCACATGTGTGTACTTCACTCTTACATCTCATTTCAATACTCCAGAAATCAAGATAGAGTACCAACCCTTCTCGAACCAGTAGCCTCCTCTTCCCTTGGGCACACCCCAGGCCCCTACCCTCTGCCCACCATCTGACACATATGTAACTATGACCTATGGGATCATAATCAACGGTCATGTCTCGAGTGCCTTCTGTGTCCCCAACACTGTACCTGACACTTTACATGCATCTCATGTAATCCTCAAACTCAGCTCCTGGCACACACACATTAACATCTCCATCACACAACTAAGGAACCGGAGGGTATTTTGGTCTCAAGATTCAAATTCAAATCTGACTCCAAGCCCAAGGTTTTCTCTCTACGTAATACCTTTAGGGACAGACCAAGGCCTGAGAATGCAGTGAACGTCGGACACACTGTCTCCAGGGGCAGAGAGGAGTGACGATATGTGGGTGTGTGTATGCACGTGTTGGGGGGAAGGAGACGCAGCTTGCTTTTAAGGGTTTTAATCTAAAGTATTCTGCGGCACACATATCATTCCTTTGAAGCCCTCTATTCAGCTTAGAAGCTTTATTTTAATTTTGCATTCTACCTTGTAACACATTCATGTTTGCTATAATGTTAAAGAAATTGGTTAGAAACACTTGCCATTGACTAAATTCATTCTCTGGGAAGTTGTTTTCAGCCTGCTAATTTGGGTCCCAAGCACCTCACCGTTGCTTTGGGATTGCTGTATTCTGGGGTGAACATAAGGAAAAAAAATAAATTGTTTCCATCACTGAAAATACAACTTAGAAGAATATTTCTTACAACAGGTGTGCCAGCAACATGTTACTGGCTCCTAAAGGGCAGCACACTACCATTCATAATCATAAGGTGGATTTTTAATATTTAAAAGGTGACTACAGAGGCACTGAGAAACAGAAGCAGTTGAGTACAAATTCTAATAACAGGGACCTGTTATTCCCATAGCCTAAGCCAGTTTTTCAAGTCCAGCAGAGAGATCAGCTAAATGCCCAATTCCCACCCAGCAGGGCCTAAACAGTTAGGATATACAGAGGCAGCAAGGCAAAGTGAGGAGGGTCAGCCAGTTTGGACGTGAATTTTGGTGGGTACTTAAGCCCTGAGTTTCACCTATGAAGCGGGAAGGTGAGTAGAGGGCTAGACGTCTTCTGAAGTGTGACCCAGCTTTAGTGCTAGATGAATTCACGGTCTCTAACATACATGAGCTCTCTGTACTCATGCAGTGAGTACAAGGTCAGCACTGGGATTGGACAGCCCTGGGTTTGAGTCCAAAGTGAAGCGTTCGGCAGCTCTGGGAGCCGCGTGAGCTCATTGCTAAAGGTGACGGAGACCTGCGAAAGTCTGCCACAGCGTCCTCAGCACTCAATGAAGGCAGCTCTGATCTTGATGATATTTATAAGACACAAAACAGATGCAGGGGTGGCACGTGGCTTCTTCTGCTGAGTTACAGTCTCCCTGTACACTTGGGTGTTCTGTCCTGGTTTGCAGTAGACCTTGTTGTCCACCCTCCTGGCACCAGGTAGTTTTCCTTCATACCATCTACCACAAATTGTCAACACTGCTTATCATGTGATTCTAAGATGACCTATTTCATACCTTCCTTTCCATGCAAATAGAACCCTGTAAGGGCAGGGAGCGCATCTGCTCTGTTCGCAGCTATGTTCCCAGAGTCCAGCACAGGGCCTGAGACCAAGTGAAGTGCCCAGCAGCCGCATGTTGGAGAATGAATGAACAAATGGGCCCGACAGACCCGTGTCCTTCTATTGCCTAATTTACAGACATCATGTAAATGAACACACGACTTGGGGCCCAGGAAATTTACTTCTTCAATCCCACCTCAATATTCTACCATACACCAATGCCTATGTAATAGAAATGTCCGGCTGTAGGGTGTGGTATTCTGCTATTGATTCATAAGGTCACCAATTTCTAGGCTTACCCCAAACTTCCAGCCCCACAGCCCAGTTTCTGCTGTAACCCGAGGTACGTGCTGCCCAGTGACACACCTTTATCAGCTCACATCGGCGATGGGGAAAGCTCTGGTCATACTGTGTTTAAGGAGAAATGACAGGGTGATTCCTCCACTGTCTTTATTTTTAATGCTCTACATTTACGATGCTTATTCTACAAAGTATATCATTGTCACTTAGGGACCTGTTAAATATAAAGATTCAAAGGTCCCACCTGCTAAAATTTGATTCAAAATCTCTAGTGTGAGGCACAGGCATCTGCCATACAGTTTGAGTCGGCTCTCCAGGGAAGACGCTGGAAGACGGGTCGGCGCTTCGGGACACAATATTTAAAGATGGCATTGAAAATAATAGCCATGGGTTTTCTCAGGGACTTTCATGCAGATAAAATATCTTGAACCAATATTCCTGAGATTTAAGTGGATATAACAAGTGACAATGTGTGCAAACTCTTCTGAACTTTGCCGTGGAATTTAAAAAAGGATCAACAGAGACAAAGTTCTACCTTCAGCAAAATAGGAAAGGGAGGGTTAACATTTTTGATTCTCTAAAAAAAGGTGAAGATAAGTACCTTTTGTTGCCGTGAGATTTTAAATTATTACCAGTTACAAAAGTTGCTATTTAATCCAACAAAGACAGAAGAGACTACAAATCAACACTCAGTCTTCCGAAGGGTTGTTTCCAAGGGCTAAGGAGATAACAAGTGACTGCCCCAGTGAAGGTTCGTTCACATTGTTCTGGAAGACCGGGAGGGACAGAAGGGCACCCGAGACTCTCTTACTTGGCAAAGGACATAAGATCCAGCAGTAAAAAGTGGAGATCAGCACTGGGCATCTCACTCATGCCCATGGGACATCCACACTCTGGGGTCACAGATGTAAAAGGTCTTCTCAACTACTGACAGACTGTTGCGCCCAAGTGGCTTTGAGAGGGACAGTGAAGAACACCATGCTTGGTCTACTAGACTCAAGGGAGTAAATCTCTGAAAACCCCAAGTGCAAGGCTTACCTGCCTGTTTACAACCATGCATGGGATCTGCCTTCCCACTGAGATTGCTCCAGTCTGCAGGTGCTAACGCCATTTCACCTCTAGACATCGCCCACACACTGAGAGTAAGTGACCAAGCCACTTAATGGAATTCTACCTCTAATTAGAACCTGAATTTCACGTCTTTGGAGGTATACAAAAGCCCTATGTCAACCTTTTGCTTTCTGCAAAGATAATAATTTAGGCTATCAGCAGATACCTGTCTAGCCTATAATTTTTTCTTACTCCATTTCATTTTGCCTCCATGAATATGTAGACACCAGCGGCTGCCAAGTGCACACCAAGGGGCAGGACCTAGTTGCTCAGGTGGAAGTGACAGGGGGTGCTCAGAGGTGGTGAGTGCCTGATGGAGTAAGGAGCCCCAGAAAGGCAACTGGCAGAGGGAGAAAAGAGTCTATTAATGCAGCTGATGAGAGAAAAACACAGGCCGGCATGAACAAGGGAAGCAGGAGGCATGTTCAGCAAAAGTCCCTAATATGTTCTGCTCATTTATTCAGATAGGGCAGTAAAGGCAGCATTATTATCTAGTCTTAAAGATGCTACCCTGTGTCTCAAGCAATAAGAAACCTCCCAGATTCCTGTGAGTTCTGCCTCTTCTGTGGACATCAATTCATTTATTTCACTCTTTTGGAAAAATCATTTATTAGCCCTTATGGCATAATCAGGATTTGCTCTAGGGAGGGAGAATATAATAGAACAAAATATATTCTTTCCATCCTCAGCAGGTTTAAGTCTATTGGGAGAGATGAACAAGTAAGCAAGTGATTTCAACTCTGCTTTGTCTTCCAGGTAGGAGTTGGGGTCAAGGAAGGCTTCCTGGAACTGGTCTCCAGGCTGTAATTTCCAAGGGAGGAGACAGTGGGTGGGACCCTGTGGAAAGTGGAGAGACTTACAGGTAAATGCTTGGTCGCAGTAGAGAAGGAAGCATCGGCAGGCTGTGCGGAGCAAGGGAGCATGTTTATTGGAGGTAATGTCTGGAGAAGGAGAAGAGAGATCTGTAGAATAGAAAGACGTTTCACTGTCTTTTCCCACTGATGCTAAACACCGCAGAATTCATATTCCCTCCTGGCACTTTGAGCTGTTCTAACCCAGCAGCCAACCTTTGAAGAATGACTTATGGTGGTCTCAGATCCATTCACTTACAGCCAAGAAAAATACAAATTATACTTTCTTAATCTACCTACATACATCAGACCCTAAGGCTCTGTTTCCATTTGGCCTTTCTTCTTTACTTCCTTCATTCAGCACACAATGAACAATGATACCTACAGTCCTTCCCAGACGGTTTCATACTATCTCTCTGTATTTATATTGTCTAGATTAAACTAACTTCGTAAAAACGTATCTCCCCAAATTCTTCTGCTCTCATGCTCAGTCATGTTTATTTTCTTTTCAAAATTTTAAAGAGTCTTTTTGATGTTTTTAGAAGTGGCCTATCTGGCAAGCCTGGCCCCCTCACTCTTTGCTGTGGACAGGATCCGTGCATTAAGTGCACAGATGCCAGGGCTTTATACTAGCACCAAATAAAGCATGTTAAATGGACACATCCCTACTCTTAAACTTACTTTGCTGTGGATGGGAGTTTACAGTCATTCAGACCTCCCTGCCCAGTTTGTCAAGCATTCCAGGGAATTAAGAAAGTTTAGTCTCTGAATATCTTGTGCAACGGATGGTGTTTCAGACCAGCCCACACCAGCTCCCAAGAGCTGTTAAATTTTCATAAGTTTTGTGATTCACTTGTCAAACACAACTGTTATTTAAAAATTAAACTATAGGAACAAATAAATCATGTATAAAACAAAGGTAACCTATACTGAAAACTCCTCATTTCTCAGTTATTTTACTATTATCTATGTTCTTAAGTGTATTTCCATATATTGTTTTTGTGTGATGATGATACTGTGAAATGGTATGCTATCGTGAGCACCCCTCTTTCCAACTTTGGGTTTGAGGATGTCATGTTGGTAGCTAGAAAAGGGCCATAATGGGAATTTTTATCCCACAAAAAATGCCAAACTCTACAAATCAGGGCTCTTTTCTTCTTGAGGGATGTGCTTGTTAACCTCTGATCCTTACCCACTGCTCCTATGGAATAGAGAATGGAGGAATTGATCGGGGAAGAGAGAGAACAGACAATGACAGAAAAATGGGAAACTATTTCTAATAATTTGAAGAAAGTCCACTAAAATTCAGAGTCTAAGAGAGGATCAGTAGAAAGAAAATCATATAACAGATTCAGGACAATGAAACCATGACACAGGACTCCCGTTTTGTTGTTGTTTTTTAAATGCTTTTACAAAAACAAGTGAATGTCAGACAAAGGACTGCAAGTCACCTGCTCAGGACACCTGTCAGCACGCCCTCATGCCCTGGTGCAGCCTCTGTTACGTAAGCTCTCCCAGACATTTGAGAAACTCCAAAGTGGATGAACTTGTTTTGTGGATTAAGGCAGAAACTGCACATGGCATTTCATATCCAAAATTATTCCTTCAGAGGCTCTGCAGGTTCTAGGTGGCACCTCTGTGTTTAGGAGAATAGGGTCTGTAACATGAAAGTGAAGGGCATCTAACGACCCAGCTGACAACAGTGATCTTAAGGGCATGAGTGAGTTTCACCACAGGGCCTCCAAGGAGCTACTGGAACTTCTCCTATGATTCCTTAAGTATTCTTGAGGTCCTATTAAGGAGCAAAAGAAAGGAGGGAAGCAGATATGCTTATGTTTCATCCATTTTCCTAAGTTTAGGAATACATCCAGTTTTAAAAAAAAAGTAGACCCAAACCCTGGAACTCTGACTCCTACTCAAATATAAAGTCTACTATAGTTTGATAATGAATGATGGTTCTAAACCCCAGCTTTAATTCTAGCAAATTACTTTCAAGGATAAATAAACAGTTGTCCAGATCCCCTTTGAATTTCTGAGATTCTTGGGGGATAGGAGAATCTTTACTGAACAAACAGACAAAGACAGAGTTGTGTATTTGAAGCTCTTCAGGGCACTTAGGATAAATCCCAAAGCACAGAGGCTAACAGTACAGGGATGTGGCAATATTTCTCCTTAAGGTTATATAGGCTTAAATAATTTTATGACTTTTGCCTGATTTAAAGACCTCTGAGAGCTGATCCCATCAAATGAAAATTATAAAGTCTCCAGGTTACAACGAGCTCTAAGCAGTTCATAACAACACATTATGACTTGATCGGTAAAGAAAGTAAACCTTCCAAATCCTGTCTCATGAGAGTGAGGAAGGAGGGTCTGAGAACTTCCATTCACTCCCCAGACAGAGTGCAGCGTCTGGCTATTTGTCCCAACTGGTTATTAATAGCCAGAAGGAGATTATGAGAAGCTCGGTCTGGCATCTGACAAAAATCAAGTCTCTGACAACCTATCTTAGTCAAGAGAATCTTCTATTTACGGTTCTGAAAATTACAGACTAATCTTGCTGCTTCTCCAAGGAAATGTGTTATACCTCTCTAAAACACAGATAAAATGTAGCTTACAGTATATTTCCTAGCTAGGGTTGACCTGGCATTCTTTCCATTACCTGTCCAGGACAGACATAACAAATCAACCAGGATAAGCCTGGATCTGAATCAATCAATGGGCTCCTTGTGCCCGTCTGCCTGGATACGGACTGCACTCTCTCCAGCACGTCACCAACAACGAACTGAAGACTCATTAGAGACAAGTCCAGGTCTGACTCGACATTTCCATGTAATTGAAAATGAGTGCAGAAGAAGTTAAGTAACTTTCTTCCAGTCACAATAGCAAAACCAAGATTTGAAACCAGGTTTACACTGCTCTCTCCATTGTGAGATGCTGCCTCCCTTCAACCACAGAGTTTGTTCTGTGGGCTCGTGCAACCTGAATTCTCACTCAGAGGTCTGAGGCTCCGGTTGGTGGATTACACCAGGGCAGATTCTTTCTGAACGGCAATGATAGACAACCCGTGATGGAACTGGCAGTGAGTTGCAGCTCAGTAAAAACATTAGTTCAACAACACCCTTTTCTTTCCATATATGAATTATAGTATTAGAATCACGTGAAGAAATTAGGTGGGCCAAAGGATAGGCTCTAGGATTAAGGAACTCTGCAATCCTGTATCAGTATATTTACTTATGTAGAGCTATGAATTGAATTGTGAATGAATAGATCATTGTAATGTTAAAGGGCCTGGTCCTTGCCCTACAAATTGTGAAGACACACAGTAGATGTGCAGGGATTTGGAAGAAGCATTACAGACAGGAACACAGACTCCTAAAGTGGTGAACGTGCCCTTGTTTTCCTTTGAAATGCTATTTTTGTTCCTTTTTGGGTGAGTCTCATCAGCCAAATGCAAGCCTCAATGATTCTGTTATTATTAATCTGAAGTGCCAGCTTTGATTCTGCTATGTCAGTAAACACTTTCAATATTGCTGATAATTCTCAATCACTGGAAACACTTGGTGAGACACCACTATTTCTGTGCCTCCCTAAACAAGCTTTTCGGCTTATTTTAGGTTTCAAGACGTTCACAGATTGATGAACAGTTCCACAAGTCCAGCAAACCCAAGAGCAACAATTTTTAGAATCCTGAAGAAGAGCTCACAGCACAGACCCACGCAGCCATGTGGCTGGGACAGAAATGGCGTCAGTCAGTGTTGCACCCGTTCTGCCGTCTCTCAGAGGAGTCACAAGGTGACGCGGGCCCCACAGGGAGTCCGGCCCTGGAGACACCGATGGTTTCCCACCTCCACCCTCGTTAACAGGCTTCTTTCAGATGGGCCACTTGGGCCTGAAACTTGCTTATATCAGTAAGTAGGACTCAGAAACTCCATATTCCCAAAACCAACTTAAAATTCAGACATTTTACGGTGAGAATCCTAAAGTCCTGGGTCTCTGTGTGCTCCTCCGTTTGGTGCATCAGCAGACAGTGTGACCTTTCCTCACCCAAAAGTCACCTGGAGAAGCTGCATTAGAGGAAACAAGATTCCCAGTGAAAACCAGTAAGGGCGTCGGCGCAGCCTCAGGAACCCGATTGGTCACATTTACCAGAACACTCAGTTGATATTCTTATCAATGGAATTCTTGTGAGTGTTACACATCAAGCACAGCAGTCACATTGCTTATTTATGAGGGCTATTTTACGAATTCTGTCCCTTAAAAAAGCCAGTTCTCCTTCAGAAAATGCTGTGGTACAAGTCCTCACATTGTCTCCTTAGATGTTAGCTATTTTTATCTTGTGCCCAATTATGTAGATTATTTTCAGTTCAAAAAGGATGAGGAAAGGCAGATGAGTGAAAAGAGTCCTAAACCAGGAGGCAGGAGGCTGAGCGTCAGTGAATTTCCTCAGCATCTTTGATCTTGCATTTCTCCACCCCTAAAACTGTACAAGGCCTCTGAGGCTGTGTGTAAGGAGGGGTCAGAGTCACGTTTAGGAATATTTACCGCACTGAAGGCTATTTTGTCTCATTAGATAGTGAGAAGACCCGTGAGCACGGTCCATGGCTTTCACATTTAAGATACTAAATGTTTGTGAGAGATAGAGGCAGACATGTTGTTTTATTTTAAACTTCTCACAAGTTCCCATCCGGCAGATTCACTCTATAATGGATCCTGGTCCCTGTTCCTGGTCAAAGTCCTTCCAGACCAGCGTCTTTTCAGAGCCATTGTAGCCCGTCTTTATTAACTTACTATTACAGCTGCACAGTAATAGAAATGGCTAAAGGAAAGCGTTGCCCAGGGAAGGTCTGTGTGTGGGAATCAGCCTCTGAGGCTGCAACCCACAGCCGCGGCTGGGGCTGAAGCAGAAGTGGAGGCCAAGGACAGAGCCCGGAGGAGAAGCTGCCGTGACATGTGGCGTGTCTGGTCAGACAGAGGAGCTGAGAGCAGCCAGAAAGGGAAGGAGGCCTTAAGTTCTGGTCACACCCACAGGGGTTTCTACCAACCTCTGCTTTGCAAACCAACTCCCCAGTCTCATGCTAGGGATATGGTCTCGACTCCGGGGGCAGCTCGACAATGGAACAGTGGTTACCGGAGTTCGGGAAGCTGACTGCTACATAACACAGGATGGTGTGCAGTAATACACGCACTTTAAAATTTAATTTTAGTTGTCATGTGTTGTTTTTTTTTTTTAAAACATGTTAGAAAACTAAAACATACAACCCATCATTTCTTAGCTGTTCTTTCTTAGGACAAAACTCTGTCTTAAAAACTGCATTGATTTAAAGAAGAAATCCTTAGAGTAATAGAGGAGTTGGTATGTAGATATGGCAAAAGTAAAAATCACAAGTAGTCCCTGAGTTGCTCTCATCTGGGAAAGGCCAGTGAAGTCGGGCCGAGGTGAAGGAAGGCTTCTTCCCTGGCTTATCGGCCTACGCCCGGCTCTGCGCAGTGGCCCTGAGGCGTCAGACCCATGCAGATGTGGCACTGAATGTGCGACTGGCCAGGTTGCTTGCTTTTCTGCTCCTGCCAGGTGCCACCTGCTCCGCCCACCTGCACGGCCACTTTGCAGAGCACACCTCCCACATCATGACCTGGCGAGACAACAGCTTCAAGCCATAAAGACTCAGAGTTTAACTGTGTCTTCTAAATTCCTGTGTGTTGAAGGAATTTCTCCTAAAATACTTCATTCACTGATTTAAAAAAGGAAAATGCCTTCTTCAAATACCTGAGCCAGCTCCTGTGGGGGAAGGGGGAGTAGGAAGGAGGGAGAGAGGAGGCGAGAGGGGGACCGGTGTGTCCTCACCCGGTGGGCACAATGGCACGCCTCCTGGGAATGCAGCACAACTACAGCAGGGACCATCCCTAACAACACAAACATTCTTACCTAGTCGTTGGTGCCTTCATATTAATCTGAAATTCAAAAAAGAAGACAAGGAAAGGAAACAGATTCCAGGTTACAAAAGAACAAGAAAAAGCAAAGGCACAAGGACGGGGTTTATGTGGGGGGGGGGGGTGGCATCCTTACACTGTACCTGAAGACAGAGTTCCCTCACACACAGGCACTGAAACCCATTTTAGTGCTTTATTCTGCACCACTCATCCTTTCATTCCCTCAATTCCAGCAGTGAAAACAAAACACTATCTTACTCCACAATGACTTTTGAAAGGGAATTTCTTCTTCTTTTTTCCAAAGAACATGAAGTTTATTTAAGTCCACGGATGTATCAGTGTAAAACCAAAATTATATCTCACGAGTTTTCCCCATGAATCCTGGGACTTGTGGCCAAGTCCAAGTGGGCAGTCCACTTCAGCCTCAGGAGCTGATAGGTGACAGTCACATCAAGGGAGAGGTCAAGTTTGGAGCTTTAGACAGAAAGAGAGAGACTTCAAACACAACCTTGTTAAAATGTAACATGTCTTTGAAAGAATGTGTTGGGCCCATAACTCTCTCAACTATGACAAGATATCACAAATGGTCCCGATCTGCTGTCCTTCCTGAGAAGCTCCCTTGTCATCACAGACATCTACTCCGAGGCAGAAGTAGAGGAGAGGTCAACAGTGTAATTACCTTGTCCCAACTGGTGTCATACTCTGCTCCCCCCTAGAGTAACCGAGGGTGCAGGTGAGAGGCAGGGAGATGAAGAGCTGGGTACAGGGCTGCAATCAATACCTCTTAACTCTTATGACGTACAAGGCAGAGAGGCAGAGCTCTGTGGAAGACCGATTTGTAAAAACAGAAGTCGATAAAACAGTTAAGTAATTTTTACATAATATTGTAACTTACTTGATGCTGATAATAAATAATATGTGAGACAGGTATTTTATTTTATTATCTTTTTTTAAAAGACAGAGTCTTGCTACATCACCCTCAGTAGAGTGCTGTGGCGTCACAGCTCACAGCAACCTCAAACTCTTGAGCTTAAGCGATTCTCTTCCCTCAGCCTCCCAAGTAGCTGGGACTACGGGCACGCACCACAGTGCCCAGCTATTTTTCGCTGTAGTTGTCATTGTTGTTTGGCAGTCCCTGGCTGGGTTTGAACCCACCAGCTCTGGTGTATGTGGCTGGAGCCCTCACCACTGAGGTACCAGTGCTGAGCCTGAGACAGGTATTTTAGAGATGAGGAAAAGCAGCTGCAGAGACGCTAACCACCTAGTCACATAATGAACCCGAGGAGGAGGGCATGGCGGTGATGGTGCATGTGTCAGATCTTAAGCCTGTCTGACTTCCAAGTTGTATGTGTTGCTTTTGTCTGTTTTTTGATGCACCGTTATTTATTGAGCCCTTACTGTGTATCAGGCATTATGCTAAACGTTTACATGGATTATCTTAGTAAATCATCATAACAACCCTATTCGGTAGGTACTATCAATTTTAGAATCTGATAGATGATAACATTGAGGCACAGAAAAGGTTTAAGTTACTCACTGGAGGTCACACAGTTGACCAGTGGCAGATCTAGGACTTGAACTTGGCAGTCTGAACATAGAGCCCAGATTCTGTCACACAGTATATGGCCTCTTCCCATTGTTCTGTTGGACTCCAAAATCTTTTAGTGGGGATACTAGATGCTGAGACCACACTGAACACTGGTCCTAAGAACACTCACACATGCCGAGAGTGAACTGAATTATCCTGATGACAGGTGTAATAGGAATTTGGGAGACAGCAACTGGCTATCACATGAAGCAGGCAGGGAATCCTACTGCCCAAATTAAAATGATTTGAAAGCCAAAATCATCAGATTCAGTAGACCCTACTATTCAGTATGATTAGGACATCTTCATCCAGTGAGTCTTATTATTTTGGATTCACAGACTGAACAAATTAGAGAAGCAAAACATAGGTGGCGGCTTTAGAATTACCATTTTGGGCAAAATGGAAATTCCAAAGAATAAGGAACTTCTTTCTTTCTTTTCTTTTTTTTTCTTCTAAGTTAAAAACAATAATTACCAACCATGCTCAGTATCATTTCATAAAAACAAACATGATAACAATTTAAATGTGTGGAAAAGTGTCAACACTGCAGGTATTTTAGACCATTTAGTGTAGAATGGGGAAAATATCGAAGGTCATACTGGTTCACAGACTGGCATTTGACAACCATGGCTGTAGCTGCAAATAACAGGCATGTCCTGAGCCATTGCACGCCAGGAACTCTGTATGTGTTATGCTGAGTCTTCATGACTCTATAAAGGAACTTTGAGCACAATCTCCCTACTTTAATGTTGCACAGAGGGCAAAACTGAGACTCAGAGATTCAGTGATAGCCCCGAGTCACCCAGTCACTAAACCCATTACTAGAATACTAGACTTGCATGATCCCGTGCCAGGAATGCTGGTCCTTGCAGAGGGTAAGCTCTGGACAACTGTTTCTCACTATGAAAGAAAGAAATGTAACAGACAGACTTCCCAGAGAATGGTGAGGGAAAAACTGTTTAAAGTACTAAAGGCATAGTCTCCAACTCCAGAAAACTACTCTTGGGTAAGAGGATCCCTTTCAAATCCTTAACATTGGGGTTGAAGGTGTAATGTTTGGGCTAGAATATATTTTTGGCATTTTAAGTTGCTTGGAAATTGGCTTTTAAGATATTATCAACAAGACATCTCTAATTAATATGATTTAATTACTCTTTTATGACTTAGATTTTTAGGATCTCATCATTTAATTTAATCTTTTAATGAGGTCGTCATTAAAAAACACCAGTTATAGATCTATTAAATGTGTCGAGGTCTGGTTAATGAAGTTTGGCTGGTAATTGAGTGCACGCTCACAATACCCTCCTATGTTCTGTCTGGTTTCGGGGTGAAAGTGCCTTCTCTGACACTGGGCCCACAGTGCCCACCCTGGGGTTTCTCTCTCCCTCCTCACTTGGGCACACACATTCCTGTCTCTGATGTGGTTGGCATCTGTGTATGTGTGTGTATCTGGTGACAGGGAATTGAGGATGTGGCTGTCCCAGGAGCATAGGCTCTAAGGTACCTGCTTTGTGGCAACCCTGCCAGTGGTGGTAAGGAAACGGCAATCAGAATTTCCATGAGACTGTTCCCGTGCAGTGCTGTCTAGTCTATCACTTGCAGGGACCTGACTCCCTGCCTGCCCAGAGCAGCCCTAGGTCTAACCAGAGCTAACTATAGAAGGACCCCAGCATTAATCTCAGACAAACCCCCCCTTCCTTTAGAACAGTGATTCTGCTCTGGAGCAAAAGCCTCATTAAACTCAGAGCATTAAACTCAAACCTACTCCGTGTATAAATTCCACACAGATCTTGTGAAAAGGCAGATTCTGATCCTGTAGGTCTAAGATGGAGCCTAAGGTCTTGCATTTCCAGCAGGCTCCCGGGTCATGCCAAATACCTCTGGTTCACAGGCCACACTCTGAGTAGCAGGAATTCAAGGAGCAACATCAAACTACATGTACCTGCCCAAGGCCACTACCATTTACTGCAGTTGTGAGTTCTCACGCTGGTGGCAATGTGTTAAAACCTTCTGGCGAGTTAGAGATGAGAACTGTTTAGGATTAGAGAGCTAGACAGTTGGAACAAGAATAAAAACAGTTGGGATGGAGGCAAAAGAGAACCAAGGAGAAAGAGAGAGAAGGAGGGAGCCGGGGAGAGAAGGACCCCGGGAGTTTCTAGGTCTTTGACATTCTCTGAATAGTCAGTCTTAGTCCCCCAGCATCCATCCTGCAGTTTCCTGCCCCCTAGAGTATTTTTTTCCAATCCTTGTGCTTTTATTTTCACAACTAAATGCATTTCTGAAATTCTGTATCGAAGTATCTGCCACACAGTGTGCAATTATGTATGGTGCTCGTCCCAAGTCCAGCCAATAAGAAAATAAACTATGAACTTGTGTGTCAAAAGAAAACATCTCAACCAACCAAGTTTAAAGACGTAATTGGTTTTTATGACTGATTCACGGACTGGGCTACACTTCATCCATAGAGAATAGAAAGGTACCTGAGTAGGCACAGCAGGACATTGATTTTTGTAAGGCCCCCTGAGCAAAAGCAAAGAAATAAATAGAATAACACAAAAAGCAAGTGGGATGACATCAGGCTACTGTCCTTGTGAGGGCTGAAGCCGGGGGGACCTTAGTCACAACACAAGGGTTGACTGGGCCCTTTCTATTTGGTTGCTGTGATTCTCCTATTTTTAGGAAAAACTGTTCTTGTTAAGGATTTTCTGGCTTCCTTGAACTTTCAGTTTAGTTCTGTTGCTCTTAGCATGAGTGGCTCCATTTTGGTGTGGTTGGTTAGGGCCTGGTGCAGGAGCTCAGTCAAAAACAACGGCCTCATAACCTGAGTTAACACCTGTTCCCCGGAACACCTGTTCCTCCCAACTCTGTGTGGGAGGGCAAGTGCAGGGTCACCGCTTTCCATTTGGTTTATAGCAGTAGACGAGAAACTAGTATAAGAACACTTCTGGTTTTTCAGTAATCGTGTATGAACATTGTCTGTGGAGGCTGGTAATCTGGTGAACTCTCCAGCAAAGAGGAAAGAGCCTGGATTTTTGAGTCCAATACTCCTGGCTTATAATTTGTACAACTTTGGGAAAATAACTGAAGCTCATTGAGCCTCTGTTCTACTATTATATATATATATATATATAAACTATAGATAATCATGTTCCACCTCACAGGTTCTGAAAAGAACTAAATGAGATAACCAAGGAAGGCGGCCATCAAGGCCCGCTGAGCACGGCATGGACGGGGGCAGACGGAAGCCAGGGGTGCAGCTGGAAGGCGGCCATCAAGGCCCGCTGAGCACGGCGTGGACAGAGGCAGACGGAAGCCGGGGGTGCGGCTTCACGGTGAAAATGACAATTATCATTTTCTCTTTAAAAGTCTGATAAGTGATTGTGACTTACATAAAAATTACATGAACATCAAGCTATTATTATTAATCAACCATTTTAAGGCTACTTTTGAAAAGAAACGTATAAACCTTAAACATCATAATGTGTGACGGGTCATTCGTGACCCATTCCAGCTCTCAGAATCCACCTGTGGCAGGTGGACTACAGATGTCTACAAACCCATCGCAAGAGTGTTGAAATTCTACAAGATTTGGGGGACGTAGAAAGGAAAAATATTAACATTAGTTAACTTTTGTTTTTACGAGAGTCCTAGGATTTAAAGAGAAGGATATAGTCTCTCTCTAAGAGTTAGAACCTCAATGATGAAGTCCAGCCCCAAGCTGACTAGATAGTCATGGCTATTATTTAAATATCAGTTACTATTGCTGGGCACAGACAGTCTCATGTCATCCCACTTTATTCCCAATCTCACCATCTGAACACCATGGCTACCCTTTACTTTACAGAGAATTTCTCTCTCACAGGAAAGACTGACTTTGAGACCATCTGGATATCATCAGACATGAAGAACAGAGGAATAATTTACTGACTGAACAGACACTGAAACAGCTAGTGTGGTGGATGACAAGGAGCCCATGTTTTTGTTTTTTTAAAAAAACATTTTTGTCATTTGGCTCGTATGCATTTCACATGTTGAAATATTTTGGGACAAGCATTGCAACTGCGAGGTTGAATTTCATCATTACGGAGCAAGAAGCAGTCCTAATGGCAGCCACCGCCGAGTCACCCAGACAGCTGACCCCCCTGCCAACCTGCCTGTCTGTCTCGGAGATACAAGGAGTGAGGAGGCCCACGGGCAACCCTGGAGCTGACCTTCCCCACTAGACTGGAAGTGCCGAGGGCTGGGGTCTGTCTAGAAGTGGTTAGAAGGAGGAAGATGTAGTTAACGGACATTTGTAAACTATACAAGTGACCTGGGGCACAAATTATCTCCCCTGCAGCTGGTGATGTTGGCGGGGCAGGAAGCAGCCCTGAGACCCAGAGCTGCAGGGAAGGGAGGCCACCATTGTGCTGAGCCTGCAGGGCCCACGTGCCAGCCCCCCGCTTAGCAGGCAGCAGCCAGAACTGACCAACTGTCCTAGCCTGTGAGAAAGGAAAGGGAACGCCCAACAGGGAACTGCTCCAGGAGGGTCCCGTTACCCTCCACACATTCTGTTATGGAAAACACTGCCTTTGGAGCAAGGTCAGAAGCAGATTATGGCATGTCTGGGAAATATCAGACCTTTGAGTTTTCCAAGACCTTCCCTCCCTTCCTCCCTGTATTTGAATTGCAGTTTGAGGCTGCTGCAGAAACCCAGCTTCCTCGAAGAGGGAAGAGAAGGAAACCTACACCCAGCCATTAGTAAGTAAAACAAACCTTCCAGGGCATCCGTACCTAGCAAGGGTTCTTTATCAAGGCCTTTCAGGGGGACCCCACTCCCTGTGGCAGTTCAAAGATGCTAGATAGAGAGTTTGATGTTTGAAAACAGGACAAGAATGTTTAAAGTCATCAGGTGAACAGCAGCATACAGACATCCTTCTGCATCCACAGGACATTGATCCCGGGGACCCTCTCACCCACCCAAATCTGCAGATGCTCAAGTCTCTTGTATAAAATAGTGTTTGCATGTAACTATGGGCATCCTCCACTTGAAATCATCTCTAGATGACTTATAATAGTTCACACAATCCTATGCACATCACTCCTTTTCATGGATTCCATGTAGTATTGGCACAGGAAAAATTGAAGTTTTATTCTTTGGAACTTTCTGGAACTTTTTATTCTGATTTTTTTTTTTAATCCAAAGTTGGTTGAATCTATAGATGCAGAACTCATGAAGATGGAGGGCTGTGTTTTCTTTTTAACAAGTAGAGCACATCGAGGGGCAGAAAGAAGGGAAGCATGATGGTTAGGACAGTTGTTCTCAACCCTACCGGTCATCCACGTCTGTAGCTCAGAATGTCTGGGATGGGCCCTAACAGGAACATGAATGTAGTTTTTTTTTAGTCTCCCCAAATAGAAGTTACAAATTTGAGCACTTGGCTACAGAATCAAACCAATATCTGTTCAAATCCTGATTCAGTCACTATTTACATGACTATTCCTGCCAATTTCTGTTTCCCACAAGAAGCACCTGTTACTTAATAATCTCTCTAAAGTAGGGATGATACTGTATATACTTCAAAGAGCTACTGCAAAGATTAAATGCATAAGTTTACGGTGGGCACATCATATGCATTCAATAAACTATTACCTCATTACTTATCATGACTATTTTTCTTCTTCTTCTGACTCAAATGGATGCATTAAATTCTCCTAGATGGTTGTCAAAGGACAGTGTCACTGTTCTGCACTACTTGGGTCACATCAAGACTTTACTCAGAGGTGTTGTCTGAGGAAATAAATTCTATTCCACGTGTAATTAATAGGAAGCTGCCTTATAGAAGTTTCTAAAGTTTGCATGTAAGGCCTAGTTTCTCTACAATAAGTAAAATTTCCAGTTCACAGGGTAGAGATATCTTACATTTTGATACAGTTGCCGGACTGCCTTCCAAAATATTGCACTAACAACAAACACACAGATATTTCAGCTGAGCTCCCAATGTGCTGAGCACCGTCATCTAATTCTCAATACAATTGTACCAAATAATTTCTGTCTTCATCTGCCAGTGAAAATGAAGCTCAGGTGTGTCTGATCACGTGTCGCGTCACAAAGGCAGTGAGCGAGAGAGGACTTGAAACCAGCTCTGAGTTAGGATGGACCAGATGCTTCCCAACTGTACCACGGAAAAATAATAACCCAAGATAGAAATTAATCTGGAGTGTTGAAATATACCCAGAAATCTGTCAGATTTATAACTGCATGGTACCTAACCCCTGAATTTGTTCATGCAAAAGTAAAATAAGGAGGTCAAATTAAGGAGCCTCTGAGGTTCCCTCCGCCATGATGAGCCTGAGTCTGGAAGCACCACTCAGCACCAGGCTCCAGGGACGACAGGATGGCTGTACGTAAATATTCTAAGAGGGCAAGTTGTTAGTTGTCCTCCATGTTTGTCAAGTATCCAACAAAAGAAACAGACCTTAAATAAAGTGAAAAGGTTTAAAGTGGAGTTGAAAGATCTCCTAAAATTATCTGACTGTCTCAGCGATAAAACCCAGACATATTAATGGGTTGTCTGTCCTTAAATGTCTCCAGGAAGGAAACAGACCATTAATGGTCACATGGTCTGGGTATATGTCTGAAGCACAAAGCTTAACCAAATGATCTTTCAAGGTCCTTTTAACATTGTTTCTATGACTCCTGCCATGCTAGAGATCCAGGTTTATTTCAAGATTAGGGTTGACAAAGCGACCTTACTGATTAAAAACATGCATTTAAGTTGTAATTCTGTAATCCCCCAAGTTAATATCACATATGCCTGTTCTCAGTTCCTAACTGTAATGGCTAAGCACTAGAACGAAAGCTTGCAGATATCTGGTTCTTGCTGAAAACATAGTTCCCTACTTCTCATTCCTCAGAGATTTTAATGCACTAAGTTTCTGATGGGAGCAGGAATCTGCACTTGTACTAGAAACCCCAGGTGAGTCTACACGAGGTGGTCCCTGTGCTCGCCTCTGAGGACCACTCACTGTACGTGGCTGATGGAGCAGAGGACAGAAAGAGGCATCATCCCTCGGCTTGCCGATGGCCACGTCGCAGACGCTCAGTACAGAGAACCTCTGTGAGCTGACCACCCAAGGGCCTGTAACAAGCTGGTCAGCACAGAGGTGGTCAACATAAGGAACTGGCCCTACTGTACTGATAACTACAGGGGGCACATGTCTGGTCTATGAAAATTAGGGCAACGTAAGGAAGTGGCCAATGCAGGGAGGTGTCAACCATGGAGGCTCTCCTGAGATGCAGAAGAAACTTCATTCAGCAGTTAGAATCAGTAGTCTAGAACAGGAGCTCCTCGGGGGTGTATTTTTTCTGCTCCACGTCATTACTGAGCTATCAAAGACCATATGCAGTGTGTTTTGTTGTTGCTTTTGCTTAAATTACATCGTGAGGTTAAACCCTATTAATTGATAGCAAAATAAATCGAGAGAAACTGGTAAAAGTAAGTTATCAGCATAAAACTTTTATACTCTCATTTGACGTGTTTGCTGTCTTTTGTTTCATGAAGATGCACAATTTTTATCAAGAGATGAAATTTTCACAGTGTTTCTGTCAGAGATATATTAAGAACCTAATCCTGTCTCACAGACATGTATGACTCAATCAGTCAATAATGTTTATTGATCTCTTAGCAATATATAAGTAAACAAAACAGAATCATGGCTTTTGTAAAGCTTACAGACTAGTAGGGAAAGGAAGCATTACATGCAAAGTTTGAGATGAACAGTATAAATACAAGCGGAAGGTGCCAGGAGAGCATACGGCAGACGGACCCAACCACTTAAAGCATGAAATCATGAGACCGTGCTTTCCTGAAGAAATAGGTTAACTCTGAGACCTGGAAAGTTAGTAGGAGTTTTCTAGGAAAACAGAAAAGGGGGAAGCCTGTGTGGCTGAAGCATGAAACCACCGAGGTAGAGAAGTGAAGGGGAGAGGCCACCTTTCAGGCTAAGGACTTCACCATAAATTCATTGTGAAACCATTAAAGGGTTTTAAACAGAAATAAAACCGATCTGTTGTTTTAGAAGTTCACTTCCAGCTGCAACATGGTGATAGAATTATAAAGGGCAAGAATGGATGCCGGGAGATCAGGTCAAAGGCTCCTGAAGTGAGGCAGGCGGATGACATTGGCAACCCCCTCGGTGGTAGTGGTAACGGGATGGAGAGAAGTGGGTGATGTTTAGGGGGCAGAATGGGAAAGAACCACTGGACTGATCAGATGCGGGAGAATGAGGAGTCAAAACACTCAGGCTCTAGCTCGAGCAACTGTGTGCCCTTTCCTGAAATAGGAAAAGATGGAATAGGACAAAGTGGAGACAAAAGGATCTCAGCTGTAGACATGACTTGCCAGTGGTAGTTCAGGAATATGTAAAATACATTTACTTTGCAAACAGCCACATGAGTATCAGGCAAAAGAATATCTGCCCCTCCTATTCAGTTCACTGTGATCATTATCATCTCTAAAAATAATATTTAACACGAGGCTGTTGAACTAGGATCCAACAAATGCAAAGTCCCACAGCAATTTTCTGCCCAAGCTCCCACTTCCATGGAATTCTGAGCTTCAAGCCAACAATTTCCAGGCTAAGACATACATTAAGTCAACCTGTCTAAAGAGCATGTTTGTGTTGACATGTGATCCGCTCCTTATTATATCTATGATAAACTCTTTCAGAAAGGCCAATATTGAACCAATCGACTGCTATGTATTTTATATAATATTGTATTATATTTTATGTAATTAACATATCTCACAGAAATAAAGAAATACTTTCTGTTGGAGGTCCCACTAGATTTGTAGGTCTCTTTGAATATCACTGTTTCTCAATGTATAGTTATTTATTGAATTTTTCCAATAAATATTCTCAATAATCCAAAACTGTGGTCTAGGTCCGTCTACCACTTGGTAGGACTTAGAGCCATAGTGGGTCAGAAAATATCTAAGAATATATGCTGTGTGTACCGAGCTCCTGCTTAGTGCTGAGTGTTTAACTTCAGTGTTTCAACAACCCTCGAAACCATTTGGTAATTGAGAAAACCAGAGTTGGGGGAAAAGGCTGAGTTAGCCAAGATCACATAGTTAATAGGGGTAGAAGCCAGAACTCATGTCTAGGTGATATTTTTAGGCTTAGGGGAAATTTTTATGATTATTCCTACCCCTGCAATTGGGAAACAAGTTTTTAAGACTCTCCATCTTCTCCGTAAGAAACACGAGTAACATCTAACCACTCCTAAATACACACCATTTGTCTCAATGAAAACTTGAGCCATTTTTCTGCGTGATAATGTGAAAAAGGAGACCTTGGATTTATTTCAATCTTCTTGAAAGAGTGTGTGTGCAGCAACACACTGTTACAAATAATACTTAATGCCCCAAACCAAAACAACCGAATTGATCCTCAGCAGGAGAATATTCAAACAGTTGAATCCAGACACGAACATACACTTAGTATCTCTGCAGATGAGAACACAGTGACTCTCACAGACATAATGCCCAATGAAGGAAGACAGGCCCAAATGAGCGCCTCTAGTATAATTCCATGGACCTTAGGTGCAAAAGCAGGACAGTCCATCTGTGCTGTTAGAACGCAGGCTGTTGGTCACCTTCGTGAGGGCAGCAGCTAGAGTGGCCGCCGTGGGCGAGGGCCTTCTAGGTGCTTGTCACACTCCATGCTGATACACAGAGCATTCACTTTGTGAATATCCATCAAGCCTGATGCTTACCACTGCGTATTCTTCTGTACATACTACTTGAGTGTTACTCAATAAAAAGTGTACTAAGGGATAATCATGGGACCTTGAATACATAGAGGAATCTAATCAATAAAAATACCCAAAAGTTCTCTGTAATTTAAGCTCTGACTGAAAATATAAATGAAAAGGATTCACAAAAGCACAAACAAAAACTTAAAAAATAACATAGAATGCTGATAAGAAGTTGTTGAAAATACTTTTTACAAAAGCTCATCGATGCATGGAAAGGACCCCCAAATGAAGCAGAAGACCAGAGAGACTTCAGCCACCTGGAATACTGGATGACAATCCCCTTTGTGATCATGGATAAATTACTAAAGTCTTCAGTTTCCCTGTCACCACCTCCAAGAGCAGGATAATTCGTACCTTTCTCACAGGGGTGCTGTGCTGCTTAATTAATGTTTATAAAGCACTTTCTGTTCCCTGAGTGAAAGGCACCATTAAAGAACAAAGTATAATTATGTTTTAATTGCAGTGCTAATTTTAAAGACGCCAAAAAAAAAAGTGTCTATGAATTGTGATTTCATCGAATCGCTCCATCAGCATGATGACTTCTGTCTTCTGCCTGAAAATATCACCTGCTATACTTGAGAAAGGGCCTTTGGTTGGTTTGAGTTAAGTCTTTCTGGTCTGGCTCCTCTATCTGTAAAACGGGGTGACATGCTTGCTGTGACCTCCAAGTATCTCTTCATTCTTTGCAAGGCCCTTCAGTGATCCTTAGAGGAAAAGAAGGTACAGAAAGCTGGGAGCAATGCAGGCTCCCGCTGCCGCGGGGAATGGAACTGCTTTTCTCTGGGGGAAACTAAGGTGCCGGCTATTCTGTATGAGACCAGCACAGGGCTGGCTCTGCAGTAGACGAGGCTGAGAACAAACCTGTGCAGGGAGCCGGGAGGCCAGATGAGGACTTTCGGAGATCGTTCTCTGGCATTTAGGGTGGTTATATTCCCTTCTCTCAAAGGGGCAGTTGATTCTACTATCTCGTTTGCTGAGGTCACCCGAGGTGCTGGAGTGATGATGTTATGAAGCAGAACTCCCAGATCACACATCACAGAGGTGTGTATAGTATAGGGAAGAAATAAAACCCACTGCTCTTAATCCAAACGGGTTATACAGAACCGGACATTAGAAATCCAGAGGTGTGTACCACTTGGACTATGACCCCGCATGTCTTGTGAGATACCCACAAACGGAGCTGTGATCTCACTTTGTGAGACCCGAGCCGGGTCTTTCATGGATTCTAACTCAGGGACATCAAACAATTATGTAGTTATGGATTACATGTCTTTGAAGAGAAGTTATCCTTAAAAAAGAAATTCTGACAATATTTATTTGTCCTTTTTAACAGGTTAGGTCAAACATAAAAAGATCCACAGAAACTTCTTGGTTCCCCGATAAAAATAAAAGTTCTTCAAATCATACATTAACAATATAGAGCTCTTCCAGCAATCAGCTCCCTCAGCATGCGGCCTGGGGGCATCTGTGTCTTCTGTTTAATTAATATATAGAAATATTCCTCACCCGCCCCCCCCCCCCCCCGGGTAAAAGAAAATGAGTGTCCAGGCAGCGCAGACTGCGCCCAGCTGCAGGCCACATTCGGGAGCAACAAACTCCTGGGTCTGTATGGAAATTTTTAATAAATAACCTCCTCTCCCCACAAAGACAAATCATATGGAGATACTTTAAAAATAAAAAGCAGTATAAATCTTGATGACAGTAGATATGACTTTTCAGTAGCTGAAATCCCTTGAAAGATTAAAATGTCTGTTTGAATACCTCTGCACCTCTCTGAAGTCTATTGGGGGACAGTACCAGTGCATTCCCTCAGGAAAATAGAAACCAGTCAGGGGCACCGCGTCAGTGACATGGTGAGCTGCTGGCTCTTCCCCAGAGAACCCCGATTTCACAGGCCTCCCCATGACCAGTCATGTGACTATTTACCAGTCATTTCCTCCTAAAGCTCAGTTCAGGGTGGACTGATTCCAACCCCTTCTTCAAGAGGAGTAAATTAAGACAGACTTTAGAGGTTACCTTATAGTCTTAGTGTTACCCACCAAACTTTTCCAACTCTCTGACTTCTTTATTTTTTTTTTTTAATTTCAGATTAGTACAAGGGTATATACAATTAGATTACATCGTTTGTGTTTGCTAGGAAATGTCTGAGTTGTATTTGAGTCCTTCACCTGGGGGAGCAGCATGCACCCCCACATTGTACACATTGGGTCGGAGCTTCCTGAGCCCCTTCTCCCCTCACTCCTTCTTGAATTTAATTGTGTTTTTCTCTCCTGTGGGCCTGTAAGTTCATCTCATTTCGAATTAGCATTGGGTACGTGGGATCCCACTACTAGGTATCTACCCAGAAGAATAACTCTCTGACTTCTGAGCACAGCATGATTATAAGAAATATAATCTTTGTAGGAAGGCACGATCATGTGACTTGCTTTGCCAACAAAATGTGAGCAGGAATCATGTGTATCTCCAAGCAGAAGTTTAAAGAGCCAGTGAATACCGCCTCATAGCTCTCTTTCCTCCTATTGTCCCTACTGGCTGTGTTCTAGGCGGTGCCTACGTTGTCACCTGAGGTGCTGGAGTGACGAGGCCATGAAGCAGAGCTCCCAGCTCACACATTATGGAGGTGTGTATAGTATAAGGAAGAAATAACACTTGCCTTAAGACACTAACACGGGGGTCTGTTATGGAAACCATAGTCAGGGCTCTGACTGACTTGGATTTTTACCGGGATAAAGACCTTCTTGAGACTTCTGGGAGGAGGACAGAGGGGTGCACAGTATTTCCAGATGTCACCCTCCCCCTTGGCCTCACCCGGCCTGGTCCTGGGCTGTGAGATCTGTTTCCTCTGTATTCTGTCACCCCTGGAAAGCCTGTCAGCATCACTCTCCCAGCGTCCCCAGGAGGGTCACCACTTCAAATAACTCAGGGGCAGGCAGGTGACCTACATGAACAAGCAGGCCAGGGCTGCACAGTCTGTGTGTCTTCACGCCCCACCTCTCCCTCCAGAGAACTCCCTTTTCTTGAAACTCGGGTGCTCACGACATGGCTTTCTATGCAAAGGAGCAGTGCGAGCGTGGTGGTGAATTGTCACCACAATCCTACCCGTGTGAGGAAATACAGGGAACAAGGGCAGCTGCCACCTCCTCCTGGTGTCTGGTGTTCCATATTGGAATCGGTACCAAATGTTTCCAAAGTTTTTAGAAGGCAAACTTCTCCATTTTTATTCTACATGTCCCAGTTTTCTTTCATGACTGAAAAATCCACACCAGAGAAAACACAAGTGGGCTGAACTCAGCGCTCGGGTTCACTGCCTGCATTCCACAGGCATCTGCTGGTCAACCCGGCTTGAAATCCTGGTAGGACAGTGGCTTTTAACCGTTTTCAAGAAGCCCCAGGTTGCTGAGTCCAAATCCAGACCAGAATGAAACTGAAATCTGGGAAAAGAAGTTCAGTCCTCTCTGATGAAAAGAAACTTCCTTATCTCGCTAGCAACAATAACACTGCCAAACCCAAGTCCAAGGGAATGCACTCATTTGACCTTTCTGTTATTCTTACCCTTGAACGCACACTGTCTCTTTTTATTTTTCCAATTATTAATTCAGTCATGATTTAAAGTCACACTCATAACTGAAAGTGCAGCAAAGTATTAATAAGAGAATAAGAGGGCCAAGGACAAGCCACACCGCCACATTGACATAAATAAGCCTTCTGGTAAAAGTTCAAAATACATTTTTTTTTTTTTTTTTGAGACGGAGCCTCAAGCTATCCCCCTGGGTAGAGTGCCATGGTACCACAGCTCACAGCAACCTCCAACTCCTGGGCTCAAGCGAGTCTCCTGCCTCTGTCTCCCAAGTAGCTGGGACTATAGGCGCCTGCCACAACGCCCGGCTATTTTTTGGTTGCAGCCATTATTGTTGTTTGGCGGGCCTGGGCTGGGGATTTGAACCCGCCACCTTAGGTGTACATGGCTGGCGCCTTAGCCAATTGAGCCACAGGCGCCGAGCCTCAAAATCCATTTATGATTAGAACTTTGAATTTGTACCATTTCTTTAGCTTAAGGTTTTTTATTACCATAGTTTTTTTTTTCTTCACTTATTCATAGGCAATTCAAGTGTCAGATTTGACTTTTTCCCCCAGTTTCTAGAAAGATTAATTGGTTCTTAAACTGTCTTTTCTCAAAGTACCTCACTAAATCTTGTAGTAATTCTATGGCAGGGTTATTCCAAAGGAAGTGTCAACTGTTTAGTTATGGATAACTTGTACATAGATGAACAATTTAATAATTTATGTTTTTCCACTAAGGAACGATTCAGGTTAATTACAGACAAGTCAATAAATATTTAAACAGAGAAACAAGAGAAAAAGCTATGCACAGTCCCACAACCCAAAGATAACCAGAATTAGGATTTTGGTGTGTTTTCTTCCAGCCTCTTTTTTCTATTCATAGGGTTTAAATGTGGCGTCGTTATGATCACACACTTCCGGAATGGGTCTTTTCACTTACTAAGTAAATGTTAGCTGCGGAACACCCGCCATCGCCACCACTCATACTTAACACACTGCTGACCGGTCGTGAGTTAGCCGGTAACATGGAGAGTTTCTGTGTAAAACTACCCGTCACCAATGTGTTCACACAGCAGCTCTGCCCTGATTCAGGGCTCCCAGTCTCGAATCCCAGTTGCCCCAGATTCAGCCTATTCTATTCTCTCTCCCCTCCCCATCTCTCAACTACTTATAAAGTAGAATTACTTAGCACCTCTACCATCGAACACATTGTTGATGGGCAATTTTATGCAGAAACTGTCCGTGTTACCAGGCAACTGGTGACTGGTCAGCAGTGTGTTAAGGAAGAATTTCTTCCCGGCAGGGGGAAGTGCAGGAGAAACACTTCTGGCCTCACCGTCTCCCGGGCAGGAAGAGGGGATTGCATCTCACTTGGGAGCTGGCAAATCTCACATTCTTTGTCCACTGGCCCACATGTAATGAGTTAAAAACCTCCTCACACAAGTGGCCTTTCTCTGGGAGGTGTTTTTTGCATAAGCAAATATTCTGGCTTCCCCATCAGGAAAGCCTGCCGGAAAAGAATGGCCTGTAATTCTGGGTGGAAGAGTTTAATTCAGGAGGGGAATTAATAGGAAGCTTGATTACAGACATACATCAAGCTGCTTTCTCCAATCTGGCCTAACCAGTAATGTGGCTGACATTTCCATGTTATTACACATCATTGTAAATGGCTTTTCTGATGGCTGGATAAGACCAATGAGAGGGTTTATTGAACTATTTCCCTATGGTTGACCTTATATGGATAATTTACTATTCATCCCCAAGCCTCTTGGATGTTAGGTGAATAAAAAGAACTCTATGGAGTATCCATTGATTGGATTTTTTAAACAGTAGTTTTCATTCTGCAAAGATGGCCACAACCACCACTTCCATCCCACATTTTTTACATACAATGTAAGAATGCCTCTTCCTTGTTAAATGGCCGAATCTAATTCCTTTCTTCTTCTTGGACTTGGGCAGGCCTGTGACACCATAACCAGTGGAACATGGTTGCTGTGTGATGTCTATGGCTAAGTAATGAAATGTGTCCTGGTCGTCGGAAGGGTTGTGCTGGAGCCCTGAGCCAGCAGGGAGGAACGCTGATTACCTTGCGGCCGTAAGGACCAGCCGCCTCCAGAGCCAGCCTGGGAGTAGGCCCTGCAGTTGGCGTGACGGGGTGAGCCCTGCCCAGGTGCAAGGTATGTGAGTGAAGAAATCCCAGCTATCAAGTCGTTCTAGGCCTTCAAATCTTTTTGGCCAGGCTGAAAAGGAAGTGTGCAGATGATAAAGCCATCTTGACTGTGTCTTGCTGGAGTATCTGCTAGAACCCATGAATACAAAATTAGTTATTGTTTTGACCAACTATAGTTTGAGGTTACTTATTATGCAAATGAGTTATGGGAACCACGCCTACGTTAGGAATTTGCATCTCACTTTTATCTCCAGGGCCATTTGCAGACCATCTGTTGTTCACCTGGCAATGAGCGGGGTTCCCAGGGGTCACAGGTAAATCGGCAATGAGTGGGATTCCCAGGGGTCACAGGTAAATCGGCAATGAGCGGGGTTCCCAAGGGTCACAGGTAAATCAGACACAACCTGTCCCCTAAAATTCTCTCGGGGTGGTGGAGACCTGAGAACTGCCCTTTAGAAGGTGTAGCCAGGCACTGGCGTGAGTGGAGAGAGACAGTGGCACAGAGGGGCGGCCAGGCTCCACACGCACAGGGACTGCACCACAGTATCACCAGGGTCACAATTTTCTCCTCAGAAATGGAACCAAGGTGAGTGTAGTTCTTGAAATGAGACAGGTTCTCAAAATAGTTATTTAAATTAAGGAGAAACATACAAATTTCTAAAAAGTACATCTTCTACAAATTAATTACTCATTGTTACGGGCTGAATTCTGGCCCCATCTATAGCCCTCCCTCTGAAATTCACACACTGAAGCTCTAACCCCTAGAACCTAAGGATGGGACTGCCTTTAAAGGAGGGCAGGGTGGAGGGCACAGCCTTTAAAGCAGGGAGAGAGGTAAAAGCCTCAGACAGTGGGCCCCCCCCCATTCAATCTGATGAGGCACTTAACAAAAAGAAAAGCTCAGAACACAGATACCAAAGAAGAAAGACCATGGGAAGCCACATAGAGAGGACGGCCCTGTCCCAGCCAAGGACAGAGACCTCAGAAGAAACCAGTGCTGCCCACACCGTGACCTCACATTACCAGCCTCCAGGACTCTGAGAAAATAAATTCTTGTTGCTTAAGCCACCCCATCTATGGCATTTGTTGTGGCACCCCCCATGTAGGAACACAGTGATCAGAGGATAATTCATGCCTCACCACTGCACACCACAAGAACAGCAGCCATGCCGAGGCGAAGACGGATGGTCCCAGTTGCAGTGGTGGTGGTGGTAAGGCTGGGGGTGGCCGGACCTCCCTCCGCCCCTCCTCTGCCACCCTTCCTCCTTGGAGAGAAGCTAAGTTGAGAAACTACCTGTAATGTAGACACTTTAATTTTGACTTATACAGTACAATTGGACCCCTGTCTTTAATTTACATTACAGGCACTTTCTCCCCTACATCATGTAATTTATAATTTTATACTGTCATTTGTATCTGAATCACTGGTGTCAAAATTATGTGAAATTTAGCCCTGATAATACTAGCTGAGAAGGTTGGAAAAATTGATCACTGCTCATAGCATTTGGAAAAGTACATGTTTCATAATGAATTACACTAAAATTTAAATCCTCTGAGCAATTCTAAAGAATTGAATGAAGACCCAAGCTAAAATTAGATGACAGGGGAAGCTACCACAGCATATCCCTGGCACTTAGTGAATGCTGAATGTTTGCTGAATACATCAATAAACAAGTAAATGGCCAAACGAATGAACGAATGATGTTTACATCAGGGGTTGGCAAACATTTTCTGTCAAAAGTCAGATAGTAAATAGTTAAGGCTTTGCAGGTCACATGGCCAGGTGTTGCTGTCACAATTACTCAGTTCTTCCATGTCACTCAAAAGCAGCCACAGACAATGCATAAATGAGCAGGCCAGGCCACAGGCCATGGTTTGCCAACCCCGGGTTTAAAATAGTCACTCCCCTTATCAAAATCCTCACCTAGCACCATATCACCTATAAATTTCAGACAAGCCATCCACCTGGGATTGCATGAGCCCCACAACATGGGTTCCACCCACCTCCCCTCTTATCTCTCATCACTCTGGACAGGTCATCTCCTTTCTGAGGGGACTGGACTGTTTCCACGAGGCTCCAAGTTCTGCTCTTTCTCCACTGTTGCTCACATGGTTCCTCCATCTGTGGAAATCTCATTTCTCCTTCAGTGCCATTCTCAAGTTCTACAGTGTCCACGAAGCTTTACAGTGGCCCAGAATTGTCCTGTCAGACGTGGGCTTCCTCTGCTCTGAACCCCATCACAGGCATTTTCTCACTTGCTAATTGCACTTGTTAAACTCAGCCTCACCCTGGAGTCCACTGAGTGGTTTAGTATAACTTTCTGTAACGCTACAAGTGTAAGAGCAGAGGCTTATGTTCTCTTGAGCTTTGTATGTCTAGCAAGGTCATGAACACATGACTGACCCACTAAGTATTTGATGGATAAACCAAATGATACAGTCTTGTGTTTTCTGCCCCAACAGCGTAGAAAAAGAGCACTGACTGGTCTCTGTTCTCATGGATCCAAAGACTTGTCATCTCTGGAGTATCTGTACAGGCTGCTTCTTGATGGGGTCATTAATCTGGCAGAATTGAAATAACCTTGTTTGCTACAGAATTTTTAAAAAGCATTAGAAAGCTAGAATTCTTGGAGCCCACTGTCCTTTTAATTAGCTTTCTCTCAGACAAGGAGCTAACTGCCTCCTCAATATCTAAGCTTTTAAAGAGGTTAACAGGAGCGGAGACTCTACCTGTTGTGCTCCCAAGGACTTGATTACAGACCGTTTCCTTATGGCTGCACGGGAGGAGTTCTGCTAAACCCAGGCATTTCCTGAGCGCCTGACTGCAATGCAGAAAGTGCCATGAGGAATGAAAAGATAAATAAGACATGAGCAGCCCTGACACCCAGGAGTTAACAGTCTAGTCAGGCAGACAGACACAGATCCACGGTCTAAAATACAGAGCAGGCTGTGGTAAGGGTTATAACAGAACACGCGGTGAGATGATATCACAAAGAGAGATTAATTTTGATGGAAGCGCAGCAGTCTGACCAAAGAGGCCTCACAGAGTGGATGATGGGGTTTGAGCAGGAACTTGGTAGGAAAACAATAATTGGATATTGTGATACCTTGATGTGTTAGAGTTGGCAATGACCTCAGACAATACTGTCATTTATCAGATGAGGAAGGTGAAACTCAGGAAATGTGACCTAGTTAATGGCATGCAACTCACTTATTACCCTTTATAACCAGCTAGTCTACGGGATCTTAGGCCAGAATGTCTTTGTTCCTAGGCATTTCTGGCAAATGCAGCAATTCGTAGTCTGACCACACAGCCAGCCCCAGGCCAGCACGGCCCCTGTGGGAAGCCACTGCTTTTGGTACTTGTCAAGGGACTAGATTTAGCTGCTAGCAAAATCGCACCTGCATCCTGTAACTGAAAGCTACAGAACCCAGGCAATGGAACAAAAGATGCAGTGAAGTGGGGCTAGATCAGAGAGAGCTTTAAACTCTGGGTAGGGAAGCTTGTTGAAGAGTCCAACTTTGGTTCAAAAGAACAAATCTCAAAAGCAATCAAAGGAATGGTGATTCTGCCCTAGAATTACAGGGTACAGTGTATCACAGGGGAAGCCAGGGTTCTCCTTCTCACAAGACATGTGCTCCCCCGAGGGAGCCTGGGGGGACCGGCACAGGTGTCCCCAGCCAGTCTCCTTTCTTGCCCCACACCTTAAGTGCACTGCAGCCAGTGACCCTGTGAGCCTCCTGCCTGGGCCGATCCAGAAAGTAAACTTCCCAGGGTGAGGCCAAATAGCCAAGTCCCCCCCAAAAATGTGCTCTGCCTAATATAAATAGATTATTCAGTTCTCTTTACTCTCATTATTTATAAGGGGTATGTAGCTGAATAACTGAAGAAACATTCTTTATTTATTTTGGATTCATAGTAGCAGCTATGCCTTTTTTCCAGTCCTAAAAGAAAGACAGATTTTGTTAGGATCCATTTGGCTTCTAGCTGGTTCTCTCTTTTCTACCCTCCTCTAACCCTGCTGCCCAACCCAACATCCCCATTCCCAGCACAGGAATATTTTGAGCCATATTCATCTATTGCAAAAAATATAACATTTTTTTCATAAAATAAAAAATTGCTTCTGGATAGCAAATATAGTTAAACAGTCTGTTTTGAGTTTTATCTCCTTTGAAAAGAGTCACATTTATTTTCCAACTCCCAAGTTAAGAGAGGCGTGATGATGACATCTTACAAATGGGAGGGGGTATATTTTCAAAATGTCTTTTACTAATAATATTATCAATTTAATATAATTTATAAGCCGGATGCCATGGCACACACCTGTAGCCCCAGCTACTTGGGATGCTGAGGTGAGAGGATGGCTTGAGCCCAGGAGTTCAAGACCAGCCTGGGCAACATAGTGACACTTCCAGCTTAAGACAAAAAAGAAAAACATGATAAAAATAGTTTACTGAGCAATCTGAAGGTGTAGGAAGTACCGCTTTTTCCTGGAAAATGTAAAATAGAATATAACAGAAAGTTAGAACTAGGAGAAAAGGCATAGATTATAAGCAGCTTCTAACCCAACTATTTATTAATAGATGGGAAAACTGAGATGTAGAGAAACCAAAGAATTTGCCCAAAGCCAGACAGTCAAGATAAGGCCTCACAGCAGACTAGGAAAATCCCAGCTCTGTCTCTTTAACTGTAGCTCTGAGATCACACACACACACACACACACACACACACACACACGCACATCAGAGAAGGCTTATACTTGTTAAAAGTCAGCATTAAGAAGCTTGGCGATACATATCTGATCCTAATTCCTTAAGAAACTCTTGCCCCAGCGTCGTCCGCACCCCAGACTGATGGTATGCTGGCTTTTTGTTACTTAGTTTTCTTCTCTTTTATGTTAGATTAATATGAGCGTACAAACGATTAGGTTTCATTGTTTGCATTTGTGAAGCAAAGTCCAAGTTGTGGTTACTTAAGTTTTTTATCAAGGTTTCTTTCTTTTTTTTTTGAAATAGAGCCTCAAGCTGTGGCCCTGGGTAGAGTGCTGTGACACACAGCTCACAGCAACCTCCAACTCCTGGGCTCAAGCGATTCTCCTGCCTCCACCTCCCAAGTAGTCGGGATTACAGGCGCCCGCCACAACAATTTTTTGGTTGTAGAGGTCATTGTCCAGCCTGGATTTGAACCCACCAGCTCAGATGTATATGGCTGGTGCCTTAGCCATTTCAGCCACAGGCGCCTAGTCTCTATCAAGGCTTCTATAGAGACAGAAAGCCTGGCTTAGATAACCTGGGTGATAGTTCTTCATAAGAACTAGCACAGGATGTTTTGTAGATTTTCAGTAAATACCTGCCAAATTGCGCCATGGAACCTGGCCTGCACTGTAAGGACACAGTGCATTGGCTATACTTATTTCTGGAGTAGAAAGCAGTGCAGTAACAGCAAAGTTAGACTGCGGGATACGTTCCTTGAAACCAGGAGGCAATGTGTGTGTGTGGAGGAAAAGGAAGAGCTCTCGGTTCTCTTCCACTCCGATGCTGAAAGGTCACGGTCACACTACTTTTGTCAATTTCAGACCCAGGGGCCTATGGAAGCAGTGATCATGGCTGTTGGCTCAGCTACTGGTATGTACTCAAAAAATATTTGGAACAAAGGATTTAAAAACTGCTACTGACATTCTGCCTTTTTACCTTAAATACAGAGACTCAAGTCAATTAAAATGGTATTTTAAAATTCTGATTATTCTACATTGCTAAAAGATGTCCAATCCGGCTTTCTCTCCCTTATTTCCTGAAATCTGTAAAATGTAGTTATATATTAGTCCTCTTATTTAATATTCCTCATTACCGAAATAAGAAAAATTCTAGAACATGAGGATATAATTATTACCAGAGCTAGTAATTATCGTCCAATCCGCTTCAGACATCCTTGTATTCAAAGGTCCCTTTCCTCACGGACTTGGTCAAACGTCTCCTTGCTTACAGTAGCAGTAACATACATTGGGAAACCGTGTGAGTCGGGGGACACCAGAGCAGTGTGCATAGTCACAACAGTTATGCCTACTTTTCTGGAAGGTGACTGAAAACTTATACAACCTCACAACGGAAATCTAGTCTCTCTCTCTCTCTCTCTTATGCCGCAGCTTGAAGAAACATTGTCACCCAACCAGGCAGAAACCCGGACAGAGCCGTTTGCTGCCGCTGTTCTTGCAGCAGAGAATTGTGCTCAGCACCGGAAACAGCGTGTTCATAAAAGCCACACGTCAGGTCTGTGGTCGCCCCATCTCTCACCTGATAGAGCACCTCATCGAATGAACCTGGTGATTAAACACAAACCAGGAAACTCCTGCCCTGTAACTACCCCCAGCCCGGGCTCCTCTAGCAGGGAAACCCTCCCAGAGAACGGCTCGCCTGTCTAAGAATTCAAAGAGCCAAGTCTGTGTCAACTAAACCGCCGTTCTTCTTGTGCCCAACCTCGAATCCCAATCACCTGGCCTCCTCCCCTTCCTTACCATCACCCATGTCCGTTTCCTATCTCTCTGTCTCCCTCTGACATAGCTTTCATGTGGGCTTTTCCCTCCTCATCTTATGTCGTCCTCTCTTCCAACACCGAAGTCCGCACATGGGCTGTTACGTTATGTGGCCGCCTTCTCTAGACTCAACCCGTAGGCTGGGCACAGCCAACAGCACAGCTTTGCCGTCTTCACAGTAGTTTGTTTCTACCTGCAGTGAAGAAGCCTGGAGAACAAGCAGCAATGAAGTCATTAAAGGCGTTTTCCACAACTTTGTGAGAACTAGATATTTTTCCTTGTAAGAAGTGTCCAAAGCCTGGAAGAAGTGCTAGTCAGTTGGTGTAAAGTCTGGGGAGTACAGTGGATGACAGAGAGTGACTGCAGTCTGCCCCGTGTTGTTTGTGTGACAGCATTCTCTTGCAAGACGTTTGTCCTCTCTATTATCCAATCTCAGGTGCTCAATCACAAGCACCCTCCCATGCCAGCGATCTGATTGCAGCAGACACCTGCTGTTAACTGATAAACCAGCTCTCATCAGGCTGTGGTGGATAATACAGAGCTGGATTACCAAACAGACTCCATCAGCTTTTCTGGATGAATATTCAGGTTGAGACTGTGTCTCACACTTCATCTTTAACCAACCATTATACCAAATGCTTACGATTTTTAAAAAGAATCCATTTTTCATCACACGTTAATATAGTATAGAAATGGATCACCTTAATGTCGTGACAACAAAGAAAGGCAAACTTGGAGATGATGTTTCTTCTGACCCTCATTTAATTCATATGGAACCCATCTATCCAGGCTTCTCCACCTTGCCGATCTGTTTCCAATAGGCCAATTTCTTTGGAATAGTGACGTCAAACCTTGCTGCTAACTCACGTGCAGGTCACATGGATTCGCTCTCACTACAGCTTTCAGTCCATCGTTACCCTCCATGGACTCGGATCATCCACACGGTTCATTTCCAAGATTAAAATCACCAGGATGAAACTTCGCAAATCATCAACACACTGCGTTCTTTAGGCACATCCTTCCTAAACGCTTTGTTGACATTTCAAGCTGCCTGCCCTGTGTTGGTTCCACAATGGAACTCACATTACAAAATAACATGAATTTTTGACTTATCCCTCGTTTCACAAAAATTGCTGCAAAAAAGAAATTTGAAAGAGAATCGCAAGCCAAAATGTCTGCTTGAAAGGATGAAGATGTATCTTCACAGTAACAAAAATACAAACAAGAAGTGTCAAAGTGAAACGTCAAAGATACCAACTGTCAAACTTAGTACTTAAAGAAATCAGGCATTTCGTACTTAATAACCTAATACATCATATTCTTGCTCACAACTTAACAAAAAAAATAATAATCAAACCATCGAATCTAGTTTCAAAGTCTTTACCCTACCTCTGAAATCCTAGTTCCTGCAAACCACTTTGTAGAATTTTCTGATCCCGGCAGGCGAATCTCCTCACTGAGTAACACACGGTGACATTTGTTTCCATTTATGTCCTGGCTCATGGGGTGCTTCATTTAACATCTCTGAGCCTCCGGATCTTTAAATGTAAACTGAGGACTATCATCTTCGATGGGGTTTTGATGAGGCTAGAATAAGAGTAATTCATCTGCAATTTCTTCCTCAATTGTTAAGAAAAGTCTAGAAAAGTTCAAATATTTATTAATCTTGGTCTTGCATTTACCCCAACATCTGATGCCAAACCACTACCCCCGACACAGCTCTGCCATGGAGCGCGTGTCTCTCCCAAATGTAATGGTAACATATTTGAAAACAGAACTGCATTTTGTCACTAAAGGCCTCAAGTCTTTTTTTCTAAACAGAAATGCCTGGTAGGATAAAATTCCACTAAAATTCTGCCACCCTCTTTTGCCTTTTTCAAGGCCCCACAGAAAGTAGATGGTGAATGCACATTTGCTCATTGTGTTAGTAGAGCACCATGGGCAAATGAGGGGGGCCAGCAAGATCTCATCTCACCAGCCCCTTTTCTGTTAAGGAAAAACTATGATAAAATACATGGTGGTCAGTGAGAAAATCTCTGTGAAGTGCTAGGAATAGTTTGGGAAGCATTTCCTACAAATAGCCCTTCCTACTCTAGGACCTTAGAAATTGTGGTTTCCTGATAGTAATTTGATATCCAAACACTACATTTCACAGTTCATAACCTTGGGAAGGCAGATGGTTATACCCAGGGAGTCGCAGGGAGTGGTGTTCTGAGTAAAGGTAGTTGAGACCACCCTCTCCAGGCTTGCTGTGTCTTTCTATCCTACCCCCATCCCCTGCCTTAACCCAGAGGAATATGTGTGTGTGTTAACTGAAAAAGAAGGCAAGCCCTCAGTAACATTCTCTAAATATTCTTTAAATGTAAGACTACGACATAGGGTTGCCAAATTTTAGCGAGTTCATCCTTCTCCAGATCGCCCAACCTACCTCCTTCAAACATCTTCTTTCCTCTCCTTTCTCCCTGGGGCCACCAAATACCATCTCTCTAACAAAGTGTTGTCACAGTGTAGATGACACAGTCTACATTATTTATGACTGTCCATTTTTGAAGTACAACTGTGCACCTTATAAATGGCAAGAATGCTGAGGTTAGCCTAGAATTATACAATTATGGAAACATTGAAAGTCACCTGTGACAGACTTTGAGCCCAGTGAAAAGCTTTCCAGACAGAAAAATGGTCTCTGTCCATCTTGATTTCCTAAAGAAGTATGGACACAATTTGTGAAAATCCTATAACAGCTTGTCACCTAGCAAATTAACAGGGATTTCTTTGTTTAATGGTTAATACTAATTGTTGGAAATGGTGTGACGAATGGTCATTTTCATACATTATAGGAAAGAGTATAAATTTGAAAAACTCTTGGAAAAATATGGAGCAACATGTTTGAAGAGCCTCTATTCTTATCTTTTGATTCTACATCTAAAAATAGCTTAAGCAGACAAAATTTAAATATAGGAAAACCGTTTAATGTATCAAATATTTGTTAATTGTAAGTATTGTAATAGTTAAAAATGTAAATGCCCAACACTAGGAGATTGAGTATGTAAATGATGATGTTGATTCTAACACATGGAAATTACAACCACCTTCCTCACCCTGGCAAGGGGGGGAGGAGAGTCAGTTACACCTAAGGACGCACACACCTGACATACCAAAGGAAGCTCAACACTTTGTGCGTTTCTGATCCTAATGACATAAGGATCCGATGGGATGAGATTTTTCTCTCCTCCCTTTTCCAAGTTCTAACACAAAGGAGACAACAAATCCTGGTTTGTTGATTGCTTTTATTGGTCATTGAAAATAAGAGGAAGGAGCAGAATCTCACCAGAGAAATTTTACTATGAAGAACAAAAAACACACCTAAATGTCCACCAACCTGGGAATAGATTAACGAACTGTGGTATACGGATCCCACAGAATGCTATTCAGACACAGACCAGATGGAGACTTTACATCTTTTGTATTAACCTGGATGGAGCTGAAACACATTCTTCTTAGCATCACCAGTGTCACAAGAATGGAAAAGCAATTATCCAATGTACTCGATATGAATATAAAGCCAATAGACAATCTAGTACACGCCCATATAAGAGAAAAACTCAATTCAATCAAGTTGGGGGAGGGGAAGAAAGGGTCGGAGGGAGGGGGATGGGCATGCTCCCACATAATGGGCACAATGTGAGGGGATCCGTCACACCTCCTGGGTGTGGGACACAAGTACAAGAGGGACTCTACCTAACAAATGCACACAAGGTAACCTAGTTGTTTGTACCCTCACATTAACCTGAAAAGAAAAACAAAAACCATAATAATGGATGAGTGGCAAAGAGTGATATGATTTAAGATAGGCCCCCATAATCTGTCCCAACTCAGTTCCCCCAAGAACTTAACATGGGACACCATGCTGGCCTCAGTGGGGGGAAATACTACTTCTATCAAAACACAGTGAAGGATAAACTTCTGTTAAGATAATTTTTATATTTTCCTCTATTACAGGATTGCACTTCTCTTTCTCAGGGTTAATTAACATTACAGCCGCCCCTTCTTTTTAGTTTAGTGTCGGATTCCCAAAGTATAGCAATGGGGACTCCCAGGTGGGGTGCACACACACATCTCAGGACAGCTCACCATATGATCCTTAAGAGGGAAAAGGGTGAGATAAAATTTTAAATGGGAGCATGGATTGATTTCTATCATTTTTTAATTCCCAATTTTCAACTTTTCCCCAAATTTTCTACAAGGAGCAAGTTCTGCTTTTACCATCTAAAAAAGTTAAAAGAAAAGACACTTTTAACTGGTAATTTAATTCTTTGCAGCAAAAGTCTGCTGCCCTAACAGATTGTCATGTCAACGCTCTGTGAAGTACTACCTTTGCCAGGTAGTGTGTTGGAAAAAATATGAAGAATTTTGAATGTTCCCAACACAAAGAAATGATAACGGTTTAAGGTGATGGGCATGTGCTAATTACTCAGACTCAATCATTACATGCTGCATATATGCATCAAAATATCTCTCTGTACCCCCTAAATGTGTACAGTTATTACCTAAAAATCATTAAAATAAAAATAATTTTAGGAAAGATGAAAAAAGCATGCCCATGCTCACAAGGAAGTCACAGATATTTGAGGGAGAAAGATGCGCCATGTATTCAAGTGATGAGAACGTGCGGTAAGTTTTGCAGCCTGTGGAAACGGCAGAGGTCAACAGGAGCGTGAGGGGAGGCAGCGTTAGCTCTCCTGGGGCAGGAGTACGAGTAACGGGAGACTCCACAGAAAAGGGACACTCAAGCTGAGCTTAGGAGAAAGTTCCAGTTGGGGGAAACACAGGCGAGAGAATTCCAAGGGGAGGGAAGAGAAGGAAGGAACAGGATCAGGCTGGCCCCGTGAAGCTATGACGATAATCTAGATAAAGGTGATGGAAGTGTGACCAGTGGCAGCAACAGAGACCATGGCAGGCAGCTGGGACTTGGATGACAAAGCAGAAGTAAAATCACCAGACTTAGTGATTGACTGGCTGTGGGAGGTGAAGGATAAAAACTGAAAAGCAACTCCAAGTCTTACAGTTTAGGCAAGACTAACTAAGCACTCCCACACCAGCAGGGACCATTAATGGAGTCAACTGAATCAGAGGAAGGCTAAGTCTGGGAGACGGAGGCCAGAAAAGATAGAGACTTATTCTGGGCGTGTGGAGTCCCAGCTGCCTCAAACAGCCAACATCCCAGTAGTAGTGCCTGAAACAGAAAAAGAAATATGAGGCAAAGATCAAGTTAGGGGTTGACATGTGACAGGAAAAGTTATTGCCAAAATAATGGTAAAGGTCAGAGGACAGAAGCAGCCTCCTAACCATCCTCCCCAGCTCCAACCAGCCTTCCCTGCGCCCACCCTATTCATTTTCCCCTGCTGTAGCCCAGTGTCTGTCAGACCAGAAATCTGATGATTAAATGCCCTGGCTTAGAACCTTTCAATGTACCCAACCTCCCAGGAAGTCAGAGAAATGTCAGTTGAAAGGACAATGAGATTCTATTTTTTGCCTGCTGGACTGGAAAAAAATTAAAGATTGATAATACCCACTGCTGGTAAGCACATGGGGAAATGAGCACTCATATATTTCTGGCATGAGTGAAAATTGCTAGGATATTTTGGGATGTCTATTACCATTTTAAAATCTCATGACTTTTGATCCAGCAATCTCACTTTTAAGAATCTGTCTTCCAGAAACGAAGCAACAATGCAAAAGAATAAACGTACGATAGTCTATGCTATGCCGTTTATAAGTATGAAAATATAGAAGCAACCAAATACAGTAGAACCTCTGTAAGTTGACCACCCAACGGGCTGTAACAGACTGGTCAGCGTACAGAGGTGGTCAACAAGGCCTGCTGTACTAATACCTACATGTGGTACATGCCTCATCTGTGAAAATTAGATCAACTTAAGCAGGTGGTCAGTGTAGGGAGGTGGTCAGCTACAGAGGCCCTACTGTATCTACTAAAAATGAAGCAAACAACTGGTGATTCATAGTAAGCTCCATTATGCAGCTATTAAAAATTAATATCTATAAATGTGAAAAAGTGAGTTGTCAGGTTCGATACATATAATTATTTGATTTAAGGGAAAATAAAGGAAAAAATGGCATTTTATAATACCTATGCTAGTGTAATAGCTAATGAGAGTCTACTGCTGACTTTGGACCAGGAATTATTTTAAGTGTATTAAGTGCTACTCATTTAATATGACAAGCCCATGGGGTAGCTAAAAATTTATTATCATTCCCATTTTACAGGTAGAGGAATTGAGGCCAAATAATAATTTATGTAAGGTTCCATAGGTAGTAAGTGGCAGGCAGGTTTTGCACCAGGCAGTCTGGCTGAGAGCCTGCACTCCTGGGTTCTTCTGTACATACTATCAGAGAAGGATACGGTTGGAAAGTGTTAAATCCCAACCCCTGCATTGTTGGAATTATTTTTTAACAAGTGTAATTTATAGATGCATAATTAGAAAGAAGATCCAGATAAACGTACAGGCAGGAAGACTGAAAACTCCCCACCGTTCTTAACAATAAAAGTTTACACTGCCCCACAAGCAGCATCATGTAAGTCCATTTTTCTAAGTACTTGGGGACTAAAGGGTCAGCCAGCTGGTGACTTAATTGCTCACATGGCTTGGAAAGTCAATTTATACAAGACTCAGCCTTCAGAGGGAGAAGCGGGAAAAGAGGAGCAGAGCGCACCAGTTCCCAGCAAGTGTTTTCAGAAGAAATCCATTATTAGCACACACAAAGGGTGCCGCCTGGTCAGACTGCATGTGACAAAGCCCCAGTGCCTTATTTATGTGGCAGCTCACAGCTGCCGAGGATGGGCCTCCTGTTCCCTAGGAGTCCACGAGCCTCTCAGGAGGTCATTCTCAGGCCTGCTGGGCCTGGGTCATCTGCAACTAGGGATGTGAAGACGGGGCCCAAAGCAGGTCCCCGGAATGCACTTCCTCCAGCAGTCACGGGGCTCAGCTGCCTCCTGCATTCAGGTAAAGGCTCCAAGTCCCCTTCTCAGATATTTCCCCAGGGAAAGACCAGCCTCCTCATTCTCTGTCCCCTCATAGAACTCATCTCCGCTGACAGGCACAGAGATTTCCCTCACCGAGACCAGCCCTCCCAGGGCACCGAGCAGCCTGTGCAATCAGCACCCTCCTGAGTCAAGCTGTCTCAGGAGAACGGAGGGCCCTGAGGGACAGGACTTGCCTTGCTCGAAGACACAGAGGGGTGTTGAGTGCACAGATGAAGGGACAAATATGCCGACGGCTGTGACCCTCCCTGCTGCACTCGCAGGGGTCTCTCCTGTCTTTTCTCTTTGTAGTACAGACTTTCTCAGTTTGGAACATCAAGACCTATGTGGACATAATCAAGGAACTTGTCTTTTTACTAACAATTACTAATAACAAATGACTGAGAAAAGAATACCATTGCCACTCGTGGACAGTCTATGGAGTATGGCAATATGCTTAAAATGCGTGGGCAAGGGATGGGATTGATAATGTCCATAATGTAACAGCCAGCAGCACACATACGTATACACACATACAATTTAAGAGCATACCCTTTATTGAGAGTCTTTACTGAGGTTTTTAACATTGATAGGGGAAAGACTCAAAAGTTTAAAGACTGGTGGTTGAAGGAGAGACAGAATAATGCTAACTCCTTTCCAGAAAACCTCCCTTTCTCTCACAGCTCACTCACCTAGCAACAGGCATCCTGGCTGCACAGAGAACACAAAGCTGGTCCTTCGGGTGATCGCTCTTGGAGGGAGAGAGTCAGAGACGTGTTTTCGGGCACTTATGATCCAGCTGACTCAGAAGTCTGCAGGCCCAGCTCTTTTCAGAGTGACTGTGCTTAATGTATTGGTTGCTGGGTTTGGGTTTTTTTTTAAATTCTTTCTTTTAAACTTTCTGTCTATTTTCTGATCAGTGAGGTCCCAGCAGACTCTGAGTTCCCATGTGGAGCTGCAGCATCCCCCCCTCATCCGCCCCCAGAGGGGCTTGTGAGTTTATGAGGGATGACTGACACCCCATAAGCCATCACCGCACTGATGCTGGGGACCTGTGGTCTTAAACCACTCATCACCTAAGATCTCCATGAAATGGATTCCATGACAGACATTCAGCAGAGGTCAGAAGATGGGGCACATCCTGGTCAGATGCCCTTGTTGCACTTGAAGGATATCTTCCCTGAAAGACCAAGACGCACTTTCCCGCTGGGAACAGCTGCAGGTCGGCAGCCCCCCTTCTGGTGAACAGGGAACAAACACCTGCCCAGGCACGAAGCTAATTTATCTTGGCCCTCAGTTTTGCAAGTAGATTTATTAAATACATAAGCCCTGACTTATAAAAATGTCAGCAGCATCTGCCCTCTCTCTTGATGTCACTATCAGTCAGCTCTGTCACGGGGTATGTGGAGCCAATGGGATCGATGCTGTGCATCTGATGTCCAACGTGTCAATTAGTTTCACTCTGGAAATTGTTCCACAGACACGCATTATACCAACAATGCTGTCACAAATGCTGGGCAAAAGACCGGCTGGATGGCTACAAATCGTCACAGCTACTACTCAAAGCCTAGCCCCCTAAGGAGAAAGGGCTAGAGAGATCAATTTTGTGTAAGAAAGCCTAACATGTATAAAGGCTTGGGAGGGGACTATCTGGGGATACTTGATATCAGCTTCTCAAAATACAAGGTCGGATTTTCAAAAATTATTAAACATGTTTAGTTTCCTACTTCCTGGGGGCTGTTTGTTTCAGCCCTAGTTCAATTTCTTCCAGGCTCAGACATCTCTCCTGAATCCCAGGACCATATACCCTCAGCAACTGAGCACCTCCCCCTGAAGAGACCAGAGACACCTCAATCCCAAATTGTCATAAGCCGCCTCTCTCCCGGCCTCCTGAGTCACTCTTCCTCTGGTGTCCCCACCACAGTGAGCACATCACAGGGAGTGGTTTCTAAACCAGAAAGCTGGGTGTCAACCTTGGCCCTCCCTCAAGGCGCCCCTCACATCCCGTCTCTCAAGTGTAGTACAGCACAGAGTGGTGGTTAGGAATTCAAAACCTGCTCCTGCCACTTACTGGCTGTGTCCTTGGACAAGTAATTTAGCTACTCTGTGCCTCAGTTTCTTCACATGAAAAACACCATTCTAATCCAGGCAGTTTCTGGATTATAAAAGAGATAGGTTCTATAGGTTTATTTTATGTTGAATTTGTATGTAAGTTGGAACAGGTACATTTTCCTATGACCTGTAGCCTCCATTTGTAAGTGTGAGTCATAGTCAGATGTTTGTAACTCTGGGACTTACTATAATGGCCTCCATTCCCAAGTGCAAGTTGTATGTAAGTCAGATGTTTGTAATGCAGGGACTTTCTATAATATCAACCACACATGGCAGGTGCTGAGACCAGCAGCCGACAAATTGTGAGCACTCAACAAACGCCAGTTACTAGAGTTGATGTTCCTCTCCGACATCACTCCCACGTCTCCGTAGCCTCCAGACCCGTCTTTTTTAGTTCAAACTTCAACTGTATCTTTCTCCTTGTTCTCAGATCGCTGCCCTCATGGTCTTTCTAGGCTGAGCCTCAGGTAGGGAAGCAGGAGGGTGCACAGGGCCCAGGCGTGGGGAACAGAGGTGGGGGTAAGGCTGACACACAGAAGCTCCATCTTTCTCCACGTCTCTGAATAACATAAGTTCTTCAACTACATCCCAAAAGATCCCCAAAGTAAGCCAACAGCACAGCCTTCTTCCAAATGCAAACACCTCGGGCAGCCCCGTCTGGAGGATTATCCTCTTCTACGTCCTCCGGTCTTCTAGGTGCTGCCGTCCACCAAATGACGTATCAATTAAGGGTCAAGCCTGTATCATTGAACCCTGTACACTCCAGATAGAGCCTAGTACCTGGCTCACCCTAGGTTTTAAAATAAAGCTCAGCAAATGGCCAGCTGGGCAGCCACTGTGTATTCTGTGGGTTCAGGCTGCTTATCTATTGTGTGATAATAAAGCAAATCAAGGCTAGAGAGAAAAAATGAAACCAGTGGTATTCCGGTTCTTAACCCTCTACACCAGTTGCTCACACACTGCCTGTCAAAGGAGGATAACAGCACAGGAAGTCACACTCGGCTTCTGTTTCAATGTAAGGATCAGGAGGACCAGAGGAAGGTCTGCCGGGGACTAGCTGGGACGTGATCATGCAAGCCGAGGGAGCTGCTGGCACGGGAATCCATCCAGAAAGTATTCATTTAACACCCGCCATGCACCTGGCACGGCCCTCGCGGGGGACCAGTACTTCCGTGCTCTACAACTCAAGGGGTGCCATGTGTACCCCATGGAAGGTGTGGGTTAAGGCCCAGTCTAGGTCACACACAGCACAGCAAGGCAGGGTCTTTGCAAACTCTGATTTCTTTTGGTAAAGAAATTAGTTTTCCTCAAATGGAATTTCTCACTGTTGTTTCCTCTAATCGTTTGTTGATCATCACGTGTCCCTTTCAGTCATACAAAGGTTCATACCGGCGCCATCTGACTTTTCTCGTTCACAAATATGCGTGCGTGCCTTCCTGAGCACCAGAACTAGGTAATTAAAAAAGGCAGTGTCAGATGCCACAGAAGTATCTGCTCTGGAGGGAACGCAGCTTGCTTTCTGTGCTGGAAAACGGGTGTTCCAGTGAGTAAAGCTTCAGTTAGTGTGCTGGGTCCTGAGCTGTCCTTGGCTCATGTGGCCTTTGGTGGACTGAGCGTCTCCTCTGAACCTCGAGTTCTGTCTCCCTAATAGGCAAAGGATATTCTCAACCCTGGCCCCTACCACCTTGGGTCCCCTGCATCTGGGGTAAGAGTCAAGTGCTTGGTTCAGAAGTGCCTGGGAGTCTGAAAGGACCTAAAGACTCCAGGAGAAAATGACCACACTCTTCTTGGTTTTCTGTGGGGAAGGAAGGACTCTCCTCTTCTTGCATATGTTTTTCTTGGCCCGAATTCTAAGCATTTTACTTAGAATACTGTGTGCCTGCTCCCTGCCCGACACACACAGTCACACAATTGCTATTCAGTAAGGGCCTATTCAGGGTTCTCAACCATCTTCCCCGTATTACCTCATAAAGAGCCTTCTTAGACGTTTTTTCCTAATTACCAGCACAGATAGATAGTGGTGCTGTTTATGTGCTGTTTGTCTGCCTGTGTTTTATACATAAAAAAAGTACGATGCTCCTCCCCAACTCAATTTTCACCTCTCGAAAGCAAAGTGGAGAGCATGGCCCTGGTCAAGAATTTTGTGACCCAGTAAGGATAATTAATTGATTTAAAAATTTAAAACTAAGTTTTATTTTCTATATGAATTTTGTTTCATGTATAATAAAGCTACTCAATTCCTTAGACTCAGACTCTTTGTGGGTAGCAGGGAACACTGGCTGCCGGAGATGCTTTGCAAGGCCCTGGAGGGGCTCCTGGCAACGGGGAGGGGTGTGCACTGAGGCTCTTAGCTCTCAGCTCTGGCAGGGACTTGCCGCCTCACCCCAGGTCACATTCTTTCCCCAGACAGCCTGTGTGTAAAGACAGGTCAGTGTGGTCTGTATGAGATCCCCCGCTGGCCCCCCAACCTGGGACAGCTATCAAGGCCATCCCACGTCCAGACCACCCCATGTGTTGGTTGAGGCATACTGACCATCTCCCAGCTTCTCCCTCTGTCCCAGGTTTTGACCTCGAGAGTGCCCCCGATAAACTTGGTGTACTCCAGTCCCTATCTCAGAGTCTGCTCTGAGGGGAACCCAACCAGGACATTAGCACAGCCACTTTCATTTTCCTGCCTTGGTTCCCGTCCCCTTCTGTCGTCCCCTCTCCTGTGTGCGCTGGCCCATCTCAGCTCCTTCTTTTCTCTCCCATGTTGGCCAATCCTATTCTGTTCCTTATAATCTACACCTTGATCTCTCTTCATTGCAAAGCTGTAGATTCTGAAGTAGTTTACATCCCAAGAAGCTTGAAAACTATGCATCAGCCTATGGGAAGGAAAACATTACAATTTCCATTCATATTCATTTTTGATCCAAAAAAAGAAAAGTGTGTATACTGTACATACAGGCAGTGGCACCCTCTCAAATTGGCTGTGTGTCTGAAGTTAAATGTGGGGCATGCTAAGAAGTGAGGTGTCTCATGAATTATGGAATGTCCAGGCCCAGGGGAGCAGACAGCAGCCTCCTGAACCACTGATTTGCTTTTGACATACTGTACACATTTATCTGATTAATTGGATTTACAAATTATTTTACCTCGAATAGCAGAATTTTGATAGTATTTCCACTGGAATGGCAGCACCTGCAAAACTTTCAGTCCACAGAGGTGCACTGGCCACCTCACATGGTACTGAGGAGTTGTCAGACTTACAGATGAGTTTCATGTTTGTTTTTTCAAAAACACAAGTGTCTAAATTTTCAACACTTTCTATAATAGAAAAGATTACCAACCCTGGCAGATATCTAGAAGATATTTGTTCAAAATAATAAATCCACTGTTGAACTTTCTAAAATATTTAATTATGTTTTTAACCTTTCCCCCCATAATAGAAGATTATCTTAACAATGAATAAAAGAACTTACTTGACAAAGAAAGAGAACTTTTTTTTTTTTTTTGCAGTTTCTGGCCAGGGCTGTGTTTAAACCCACTACCTCTGGCATATGGGGCCAGCGCCCTACTCCTTTGAGCCACAGGCACCGCCCCCCAAAAAGAACATTTTGAAAACAGATGTCTGGAAATATTTCCATGATGATTACATGATTTTGGTGCCTGAAAACACTGTGTCTCACTAAAACAGTATCTTATCTACTCCTTTTAGAAATTTGCAACTGCTTTTAAATCTTTCAAATAAAGATACTCAGTGGGGTTTGAACCTATTTGTTAAAAGTATGTGGACCTGATATTATCTGATTAGTTTAGAAGAGCAAGTGACTGACAAGGTGGAAATTTATTAGCTAAGTGTGATAAAAAAAAATAATTGCATGATTAGTAAATGGAATAGAAAATAAAATAATATCCTGACTTGGTAAGTATAGTCAAAGATGCACTTCCTTTTTCTTTTTTTAGTCAGGTCTTGCTCTCCTGCCCAGTCTAGAGTGCAGTGGCATCACCATAGTTCAATGCAACATCAAACTCTGGGCTCAAGCAATCCTATTTCCTGAATAGCTGGAACTACAGGGACATGCCACCACAATTGGCTAATATTTCTACTTTTTGGTAGAGTTGGGATCTCATTATTGCTCAGGGTGGCCTGAAACTCCTGACCTCAAGTGATCCTCCCACCTTAGTCTCCCAAAGTGCTGGGATTACAGACACGAGCCACCACACCCAGCCAAGGATATAACTATTCTTTTTGTATCTGTATATCCTTCTAACTTATTTTAGCCTAGTAGCTATTGGAATGAAATATCAGAATAGATTGAACTTTGAACCAGATCATTAATGATATTAAACTCACTTTTTCAAACTAATGTAGCATATTCGATCACATTGCTTTCACTATAATAATTTTTGGGAGGAATAAAAGATTTTTTGTATCATTAGTAACATAAAATCACCTCTGAAAAATGATTTCCCTTTTTAATGCTTCATTTAAACTTTTTCTTTGGTGTATCTTATATATAATACAGTGGCATAGTGTTATGTGAAAATATTTATGAGCGAACATTTTGGATGATATGTTCAAAATAGTTTACTAATAGGTGTAACTAAAAAATTTGAAGGATGCTATTTGTATCAGTTTCATGTGGCTGCTGTAAAAAATTACCACTGTTTGATGATGTAATAAAACAACTAAACTTTCTGCTCCTCACAGTTCTGAAGTCCTGAAGTATAAAATTGGTATCACTGGGTCAAAATCAAGGCTTTGGCAAGGCCTTTCTCCTTCTGGGGGCTCCAGGGAGACTTGCTCTTTGCCTCTGCCAACTTTTGGGGGCACTTTCAAGTCTCTCTCCATTCCAACTTGCATCTTCCCCTCTGTGTGTCTGAATATCTCCCCCCACCTCCTTCTAATAAGAGAGCATGTCATTGCATTAGGGCCTACCCAACGATCCAGGATAACCTCCCCATCTCTAGAGTCTTATATGAATCACATCTGGAAAGCCCCCCCCCCCGCCTTTTTCTTCTTTGTCACATAAGGAGGTTAGACAATAAATTCACGAACTCATCTTGGAAAACACGCTACATTCCTCATTGCTGAATATCACTATGGCCACCTTCAAAGTGCTCCCCTTGGGGAGCTACGCACCAATGCCAGCATCCAGTTCACCCTTCCAAGAAATTTTGGAACTCTTTTCTCGAATGACCATCAAAGCTATCATCATACAATTAAGTTTGTGAACTCATCCTAGAGTAAGTGCTGCCCACCACACTGCTGAAGATCACTCCAGTCACCAAATGGCCAAGGGGAGCACGCCAAGGGGGACTGTAGTGAGACTCAGCCGTGAAGATGTAGCACTTTTTCCAAGATGAGTTTGTGAACTTCACTGTTCAAACTTATGCATTAACAGTCACAAGTTCCACGGTTAAGATGCAAATATCTCTTGGGGGCCACTTCTCAGCCTACCGCTCATCTACTGCAAAGTTTCTCAAACTCTACGAGGCATAAGAATCCCCTGAAAAGCTTGCTAAGTGTGTGGTTCACCCAGAGGTTCTGACTCAGTGTGATTGGGAGCAGGGACAAAGAGTGCGTTTTTGAAACCACAGCAGCTGATTCTGATGAAAAATATGGATACGTATAGAAACACTGCACTGGAGGACTGTGTGCCCGTTCTTACCGTCTCTCAGTTCCACCACGTTGGGAATAATAAAGTATCCGTCATATGTTCTGTAGCTTTCAAAAACTGATTATTTCCTTTAATACATACTTGCATAGCACTTACCATGGCATTATTTGTGTTATTTACAAATTCATTTAATTCTCTTCTCCACCCCAGAAGTGGGCACGAGCATGGTCCCCACACTACAGAGGGAACTGAAGCACCTCGTCTTGAATACCTTGTTCCAGGCCACACAGCTACATGTGGTCAGAGTCTAAGTTTGTAGCAGCATCTGGCTCCATAATCTCTGTCTTAACTTGCCAGGAAAGCTATTCTACTGTCCTAAAACCATCTGTCTGTCTTAACTTTTGTACATGTTTTAAGAATCTTGTAAATGAAGTTTTAATACAATGTGAAACTGTTTTTAAAAAACATCTCCCTCCAAATCTCTGAATTATCTGGAAAGTTTAAAAGGGATTCTTTTTTTTTTTGAGACAGAGCCTCAAGCTATCCCCCTGGGTAGAGTGCTATGGCATCACAGCTCACAGCAACCTCCAACTCCTGGGTTCAAGCAAGTCTCCTGCCTCAGCCTCCGGAGTAGCTGGGACCACAGATGCCACCACAACGCCTGGCTATTTTATTTTGGTTGCAGCCGTCATTGTTGTATTGGTGGGCCTGGGCTGGATTCAAACCCACCACCTAGGGTGTATATGGCTGATGCCCTAGCCACCTGAGCCATTGGCACTGAGTCTTAAAAGGGATTCTTTTTTTTTTGAGACGGAGCCTCAAGCTATCCCCCTGGGTAGAGTGCCATGGCATCACAGCTCATAGCAACCTCTAACTCCTGGGCTCAAGTGAGTCTCCTGCCTCAGCCTCCTAAGTAGCTGGGACCACAGGTGCCCACCACAACGCCCGGCCATTTTTTGGTTGCAGCCATCATTGTCGTCTGGCGGGCCCGGGCTGGGGACCAGAACCCGCCACCCTGGGTGTACGCGACTGGCGCCCTAGCCGCTTGAGCCATAGGTGCCGAGCCTTAAAAGGGATTCTTAAAGCTAACTTTTGATTTTTGTTTATTTTTTTGAGACAGGGTCTCACCCTGTTGTCCTGGGTAGAGTGCCATGGCTTCATAGCTCACAGTAATCTCAAACTCTTGGGCTTAAGTGATCCTCTTGCTTTTCCTCTTGAGCAGCGGGGATGATAGGCGCCCACCACAGCACCCGGCTAGTTTTTCTACCATTAGTAGAGACAGTCTGGCTCGTGCTCAGGCTGGTCTCGAACTCCTGAATTCAAGTGATCCCTCCATCTTGGCCTCCAAGAGTGCTAGGATTACAGGGATGAGTTACCGCGCCCAGCCCTCTAACTTTTGGTACTGACTGGGATTGTATGGGAAGAAAACTCCATTGATAGGTAAATTCCACAAATATCTGATTCTACTGAAAGTTATCAGTTTGTGTTATTTAACCCTGAGCTAAGACCAAAGACAGATTAAACATGACTGAGAACAATGAGCAACAGTGAAGCACTAAGTGTGATTCAGGTATGTGTAAAACTGTCAAGCTCTATCCCCGTGAGTCGAGTGGTTCTCAGGCCTATTTAGCACATAAGAGAACCCTGGAAGGCTCGTTAAAAGACATGTGGCTTGGTTTTATCCCTAGAGGGTTTTTTTGTTTTTTGTTTTATTAAATCATAGCTGTGTACATTAATACTATCATGGGGTACAGAGTGCTGTTTCTATATACAATTTGAAATACTTTCATCCAGCTGGTTAACATAACCTTCATGTCATTTTCTTGGTTATTGTGTTAAGACATTTATTTAGCACAGTAGGTAGCATCTCAGTCTCATATCCCTAGAGTTTTTAATTCAGTAGGTCTGTCGTGGGTCCAAGAATCTGCATTTTTTTACAGGTTCCTATGTATACCGATGTGCCTGGTCCTGAAGCCACACTTAGAGAACTGCTGTAGAGAGCATTCGACCAGGGTCTCCAACATCAGAGACAGCAAACCAGGTGCTGGGTTGCAGCAGACATAAAACAAGGCTAAAGGAGCTAACAGGAAAGAACGTCTAATGGGCAAAAATGACACATATTACAGTTCCTTTTGATATATAGTAGATATCTGGTGATCTGTGTTCAATAACCCAGGTAGCCCAATGGTTCAAATTCCTTCAAAGGTAAATCAATCTAGAACGTCCTGATGTCTTCCAATCCTGATGGTCACACGAGCAGAATGTTAGCATGAGTTTCCTTAACTGGCCAACTAATCTGTCATTAACTCCATCAAGAAATAGAAAAGTAAAAAGTTATGGTTTATCTTACAAGGGTACAAGTGAATCTTTCTAAAAGCAGAGTATGAATGTCTTAACTCAGTAACTAAGAAAATGACATGAAGGTTATGTTAACCAGTTTGATAAGAGTATTTAAAAATGTGTATGAAAACAGCATACTGTACCCCATGATTGCATTAATGTACACAGTTATGCTATAAGAAATTTAAAAAAAGAGAGAATAAAAAATTCATACACACACACATAAAAGAAAGAAAAGTAAAAAGTAAATTAACTATCACCAACTACTGATTATATACCAGAGTTATTCAGTGTTATGAGCCAAACATTTACTCTATGCCAAAAATAAAATATGTAGCAGAAACACGATCAAGAGGACATCACACTGTCTCCTATACCCATCCTGACTACTGCCCTCAACTCACGTGCTCCTGAGTGGACTCGGCATGAGGGCGCTGTTGAAGATAACACTGACCAGCGTGTGTACAAGCATTCCGTCATTCCACAAATATGTCCTCTGCACAGTCTGATCTTGTAGCTAATGTTCTATTGGTGTGTGCAGCTGACTAGTTTAATGATGGTTAGTATTTACCAATAGCTGTGTTCTCCTTCTTCTCCTCCCCCAGCCATGAAGCCCACACTACATGTTTACCCTTCTCTTTATGACCAAGCTGTAGTCAATAAAATTAAGTGGGTATAACGTGCACTCCTCTAGGCCTGACCCATAAACATCTCCAATGCATTAAATTTGTTCCCTTTTCCCATCGCCAGCTGAATGGACAAAGATATAAAAGAGGGAAGAGACATAAGATGGAAGGAACCCGGGTCTCTGGCTGAATGGAACATCTCATCCCTCCTACCTGATCCAGGAATAAATTTTTACTGTGTTAAGCCCCTGAAATATGAGGGTTGTTTCACACAGTGCTTAGCCCATGCTGACCAATGAGTACCATTATCCCTACATGTAAAGTAAAAGTTTTAGAGAAAGCAAGAAATAGAATTTAAAGTACAGATGTATGTTTCAGTTTCATAAGGTACTAGGAGAGATCAGTAGAATAAGGTCTACTAGTCTGGAAAATGTCCTGTGGTCCTGCCTGTATTGTGGCTTCAATACAGACAGGTGCTGTTTACTAGGGCCTGTACGGGATAAAGAAGATAGTTGCTATTCACCTCCAAACTTCTAGCCTGGAAAGTCCAAACATGAAGTCCCAGCAAATGTCCCTGTTTCACTCACATCACCTCACCCTTTCTTGTATGAGAGAACAGAAGCACTCAATACTACAAAGTGACAGGTCACTGCAGTCAACACAGACCAAGGCTGACTCTACTGATGCAGGCAGAGAGAAAGTCTGCAGCCAACGTCTTAGCAGTATCACAAAATGTCAGGACTTGTCACGCCCCTGACGCTGCATAATGATTTCCTTACAGCACCTCAGGGTCCTGGGAGAGGGTGGAAATCAATGGCCAGTTCTTTGAGTCATCATTGAGGATCAAGTCCTAGTCCTTTCCTCCTGTCAAAGTCGTTTGCTGAGGATTCAACAAGAGCCAAAGGCCCTAGTCTGTGTTCCTGGGAATGAAAATCAATACTCTTGTCAATGAGCTGCTTCTGCCAGGGTTGATGAATATGGGTAGACCCAGTTCTTTCCAGAATTTCACTACTGTCCCAATTCCCACACAACTGGTTTTCTTTGTCTCTTATCAAATACAAAGAGAAAGAAGCCACTTCTTAAATTTTGACTTCTATTATGTGAACATCTGTGAGCAAATAAACTGTGAATGTGGCTTCCATCTTTTTCCCTGCTTAGGACCCCACATAACCCATCGAAGCCCAGCACATCTGGCAGATGAGCCAGAGCTCAGTGGGGTGGTTTTAAATCCATAAATGATTCAGAGACAAAAAACAAAACAAAGACTCCAACCCTTTCACTGAGAAAGGAGACTGCATTTAGGAGATTGTAATCTTAGGCCACACAATTTAGGAAATCATTTTCCCATCTCGAAAGTGCTGATAATGCAGAGAAAAATAAAATTTCCCTGAATACTATCAGAGAATTCCCCGTCATTTCCTACTTTGATTCCGTGCTAGCTTGTGTTCACACAGTGCTATAGGAACTTACACAAAGTGCCATGCTGGAAATTCTAGTAAGCTTTGCAAATACAAACAAATATAAAATTTAAACCAAACAACACGTTAGTATAAGAAAATCCATGTTGACTGATCTCTGGAACATGAATGTTTTGGAGGAGTTATTTCCCCGGGTATGCGTTCACAGCCTTATTTCATAAACTGAGGGGCAGCAGAGGTTCTGGGACCATCTAGTCTGTTGGCATCTTGGTCACATTTCTTTAAGATAAATTGGGGAATAATAAGCCAACAAATCAGCCACCCTAAATGCCTGTAGAGTTGGGGAGACTACCCCCTATGTTTCTCAGTGATTAAGGCAAGATCTGGAGGAGACACACTGGGCTTTGGCTATGATTGTACAAATAACCTGTTTCTAAAGATGGTCAGCTATGGGAGGGCCTGATGCTGCCACGGGGTGGCAGCCTTAAAAGGGAGTAGGTCCAGTTGTCCATCCCCATTTATTTGAAAGTTCCTTGCAAGTAAGAGCTGATACTTTGTTTAAAGAGCTATTATATAAATGAGAATCTCCAAATTCAGGAGTGAGAATCTCCCCAATCTATTTCCATTCATACTTAGAATATTCCAAGGCACTTTGGGCATCTCAGGCTTAGAAACAACCCAGGATTTTAGCAGAAGGTAGGCAGCCTGGAACAGAGCAACAGGGCAGGGAGTGCAGCACTGGGACCCTTGGACCACACCACTGCACTCAGGAGGGTCTCAGAGCTGCCTGTCTCTTGGTACCTCTTGGTACCTCTTGATGTGTTCACAAGTATAAGGGGTCACACTATCACTTGAGTAAATACAAAAGTTACAAATTATTGGCAGACTAGCAGACATTTATTTATTTTAAAGACAGGTTCTCTGTCACCTGGGCTAGAGTGCCATCACCATACCATATTGCTACATCAAACTCCTGGGCTCAAGCAATTCTTCTTTCTCAGCCTCCTGAGGGCCTGAAACTACAGGTGAGCACTACTATGCTTGGCTAATTTTTAATTTTTTTGTAGAGATAGGATCTTACTCTTGCTCAGGCTATTCTCAAATTCCTGGCCTCAAGTGATCCTCCTGCCTCATCCTTCCAAAGTGCTGGGATTACAGGCATGAGCCGCGGCACCCAGCCCACTGGCAGACTCTTTACACCTAATTCCTGTTGGGTAATGACGGTGAGCAAACCTCCATGCTCATTTGCTCCCTCACGCATCCATTTATTCAGCACATGGCTGTGGAGCATAGCTATGTGCCAAGCACCACTCTGTTCTGAGGATATAGGGGTGGACAAAGGGAATTCTGTCCTCACGGCTCCTAACATTCCAATAAAAGGATCAGACAAAAGTCTGACTCAAAAGTCAATAAACAAAAAGTACTTGAGGCCAAGGCAGGTGGATTGCTTAACCTCAGGGGTTTGAGATCAGCCTGAGCAAGAATGTGACCCTATCTCTACTAAAAATAGAAAAACTAGCTGGGCATTGTGGTAGGCACCTGTAATCCCAGCTACCTGGGAGGCTGAGGCAGGAGGATCCCTTGAGCCCAGGAGTTTGAGGTTGCTGCGAACTGAGTCTCCAAGGCACTCTACTCAGGGCAACAGAGTGAGACTGTCTCAAAAAATAAATAAATAAACATAGTCCTTTCTGATTAGACTATGTACAGCATGACCTCAAGTAACACCACTTCACTCAATGTCATTGAGAAAAAAATAAATGGGTTTGAAGCAGGGCCACTATCTCTGTGGAGTTTGTCTGTTCTCCACATCTATCTGGGTTTTTTCTAGGTACTCCAGCTTCCTCCCACTTCCCAAAGATGTGCCGGTTGGTGAACTGGAGTGTCTAAGAGTGCCCCTCTGAGTGAGGGTGTGTGCAGTGCACCCTACGAGGGGATGGCGTCCCGTCCCGGGGTGGTGCCCATCTTGTGCCGGGAGCTGCCAGGATGAACTCAACCACCCTCAACCCTTTAGCTGCAAGAAGTGTGTAAATAATTGTCTTACTTGTTTTTATTAATCTTTCTTAAATGTATGTATAGCTCATGTTTGTGCCAATGTTTAACCTTATATGTGTTTGGGGTCTTTATTTAGAAGGTTGGTGAAGTTTGGGGAACCAGAAATAGGCCTGTAGGAACGTAGCTATTGTCCTATCAATTTGCCTGTGTACAGCTGGCTTCATGACAGGTTGCTTCACTGAAAGTTGCGGTTTCCAGGAGCCTGTGGTCGTAAGTGAGGACTTCCTCTACTGTGAAGGGGTTAACCAGGGTGCACAGATACACAGAGTGACAGGGTGGACTGACTTCGGAAGGAGCATTCCAGAAAGGTCTCTCTGACATTAAAGGTGACATTTAAACATCCCAGACCAGAGGCAGGAGGAGGAGGCGTCCGTGCAGAAGCTAAGCAGGAGTGCGCCAGAGTGCGGAGCGGGAGCAAGGCCTGGAGGCGGCAGAGCGCTGGGCACTGCGACGCCGAGAGCAGACCACGGCAGGCGCCTGCAGGTGTGGTCAGCCCTGTCAGGCATGCACTATTCGTTTTAAGGGAAAGGGGGAGACTTTGAAGGGTTTTGAGCAAGAAAATGACAAAATATGATTTATGTTTTCAAAAGCTCTATTTGGCTGCTCCATGGAAAACAGATTAGATGGGGTAAGAATGGGAAGACATTGAGCTAAGATTCAAAGTAAGTTACTATCCAGTCGGCGCAACAGGAGTTCACAGGCTGACGTTAGTCAGAGACAGTGGATACGGGCCGTAGAGGGATGTACGCCGTGGGCTAGGCACATGTGACCCCGCGCCACAGCGGTACAGAGAAGGGACAATTTGATTTCCTGCCACCTGTCAAATCAAGCCATGCTAAAGTCGATGGATCACGAAGACCTTAACCGGTATAATGAAGATGTTGATCTTGATGCAAAAACCAGTAAACTAGAAAACCTCTGAGCATTTGGTCAGAAACTGAAAACTGTATGTGGGGAAGCAAAAGATTCTGCTAGTGGTCCTGAACTTTAAAAAGAGCTTATTCCAACAGTTCAGGTGGGAATCTCAGGCTTGGAACAGGAAGAGATTCTCTCCTGACAGGCTCCGGCATCGGGTTGTTCTGGGTGCAGTGAAGTCTCACCTTCCCGAGCACACAGGAAGGTCGCCCCTCAGACTGGTCAGGCTGCAGAACTTCACGCACATCCCAGGGTCACCTTCTCTTAAGGAGCCAGCAGCAGTGTAGCTACTCTCAAGGCCAAGAGGGTAGTGAGGATTGGCCTAGGATGAGAAGCACGGGGTGGAGGGGAGAGAGGGGAACTGGGATGGAACTGGGACAAGAATCCAGAATGGAAAACAAGGATGCCCACCTTCCTCAGCTGGCCCCTCCCCGCCCAGGGCAAGTGACCCATGCTGGGGGTGGCAGTAAAGCAAAGGAGGAAGGCGGCTGGAACCCGGGCAGAGCCAAACGCTTTCCCTTCCCTTCCTTCACCCTCTGCTCCCCCTGGTGCTGGACAGGCTGACAAGCAGGACGCACTTGGAAGGCGCCACTCTGGACAGCACCACCTGTGTGCCAAGGCAGGTTTGCCACCCACTGTGTGGTCTCGGGTTAGCAACTTCTTTTGAGTTTTCCTTCCTCGTAATGAAGGAAGAGCATAGTCCTACTTGGGACTGTTTTGAAGACCAAATAGGAGGTGAGTTGATTCTACATCTATTTTCTCTTCTCTGCCTCTGCCCACTTTAGATTATGTACTGGTCTCTCATCCCAGGAGACCCATCCTGACAACATGGGGAAAAGGGCTGGAAGAAGAGAGGCTTTGTATCTCCTCCTTGCTGCGCAGACAGCGGTTATACAAAAAGGGGACAAGCAGATTTAAGTCAGCAGCTCCTAAAGGGAAGGTTGCTTACCGTGGTGAAAACCCACAAAGATATGCACAAAATTCTCCAATCGTTGTGCTGAAATTAGCATCTGCCATTTCAGATCCCCTTCCCCAAACCAATTTCTCTGACCTAGTTATGCTACATCTGATTTAAAAAAAAAAGAGCAGATACTCATACCTTTGCAGATGTTTTATTCACCTGTGATGACATTTTTTAAAACTCTTCATAATTAGTAGTTTTTATCGTGGGCACCCATATAGACCCCACTGGTGAGTTCATCTCATTACCCACCAGTCATATCAGTGTCCACTGTAATTTACAAAGAAACACACTACACTACCAGAATCCCATGGACTGGAAGGAATTCCCCACCTGTGGTACAATTAGACACATCTTCAGAGGTTCCCAGGGACCTCAAAGTATTTTTGCAGCTCTTTACCCTCAGTTCTCCGGGGACACATTACCTTCAATTAACTTCTCGATCTCACTGAAACCAGCCTCTAGCCTGGGACTAGCCCAGGTGAAAATGCTTATTCCCCTTGCTCTGCTAGCCATGCAGCCCAGCGGAGTGGACAGGGCCACAGACGGGACCGTCGGGTTTGACTTTTAGTGCTGCCACTCACGGATGCTCTTAGGCAGGTTACTAAATCTGTAAGATGGAGAAATATTAGCATCTCCTTCATATGGGTTGTTAAGAGGAATAAATTAACACATATAAAATGTTGAGAACAGTGCCTTGGCACATAATAAGCTCCTAATAAAAGCTAGCTGTTATTATTAGACAGTAAGGTGAAGAGTTTGGTGTCCCCTCCCAAAACACGGGCAGCTGCACACAGCACAAGAAAACGCTGGCCGTGGTCGCCTGGTTTCTCCCCTCAACCCAAAATCTAAAATAACAAATGATGTTTCATGCTAATGCCTAGTTCAAATCAGAACTTAAATGTCTTTTTTCTAAGCATCTCAGACAAGGATGGGAGCGCGTGGGCCTCCCCATCAGGAGGCCTGTCTGGGGCTTTCACCTTCTGCCCTCTGAACAAGAGAGGAGAATGGCAGGCCAAGGTGTCCCGGGAGCGCTGCCTCCCTAAGAGACAGCTGGTGCTGTCAGGAGTTGTTACCGCTGGTGTGCACAGACCTTCTGGCAAAGCCAGCCAACAGAGGAGCCGCAGCCTCCCTGCCCACCTGTCAGCCTCCTCCAAGAACAGCAGAGAAATTTGCTCTTTTCTTCCTTCAAAGGGTCCAGCAACCCCCGTGCCTTCATTAATGGGCCTCTTCTGGCCAGGCCTGTCTCCCCTGCCCCCCAAAGCAGACTCCCCAGCCTATTCTGCCAAGCAGGGGATTAGCCTGATTAATCTCAGGACAAATGTCAAGGAGTCTGGGGGAGGGGCACCTTTCAAGTGCCGTGCCCCAAATAGCAAATAAAGCCAGCCACGCGCTGCACAGCACGCGGGCAGCAGAGCAGCTGCCAACGCGATCCGCCGAGTCCTCTTAATCTCAGGCTTAGCTTCCCAGGGGCTCACTTTCTCCCCAGCCTGTCTGACAGACCACAGGCAGCAGACACAGGGCTCCCATCTGGGAGGGGAGTGGAGTCGGGATCAGAATCCACTTTGGCAGCCAGCGACAGTCACCTCTCACCTCCCTGCGCTCTGCCTTCTGTGCGCACTCCCCGCTGTGCCCACCCACCGCCCCCGCCCTCGGAGGCGGGCACTCCCCTCCAAGGCATAGTTAAAAATGAAAAGTTACCCGTTCCAAGTAAGGAAACAAAGAAGGCAAAAAAGTCACTGGGAGGAGAGTTGGGAGGGGTGGGCTGAGAACAGTCTCACCACCTACACACAAAGATTTCCCCACTGTCGTCTCACTGGCCTGATCCACAGAAGTTCAGGAAAAGCCCTGAGACTGCTGGTTCTTTACTCCAATTCCCAAAAGGACCTCATCAGGTCCATCCAGGGGCGCGACTGTACTTGCCATAATTCTCTGGAATAGAGGTTTCTGGATTGCTCCCTAAAGCCATGCCAGCGTTTAAATCTGTAAGCCATTCTCCATGGGTTTCATTCTCCCCCACCCTTCTCTCTAGCCCTTTCACTGCAGCCAGCAAAATCTGGCTTAACCAGAAGGCTATTAAACAACCCGTCCACCTGCTACGGTCCAGTGATTCAGTAATTAATTTTCATAATGATGATCTAGAAGGATTTCTAGAGCCTCCTGAAAGTTCCAAGATTGATCTCTACCCTACTCATTGAACAGGTGCTCTGGGTGTCAAAAATGGTCTCCGTGTCCAGTCCTGCTGGTGTCACTCAAAGACATGTGGCCTTGGGCAAGTTACTTAAGCGCTCGGCCTGTTACCATTTCCTTATCTGCTACATGGGATACAGAATTTATTAAGAAAAATGATAGCTAACGCTCTAGTTATGAAACGTGCCTTGTGAACCAGGCACTGTGCCGACTGACTTACCTGGATTATCTTATTTAACCCTCACAGCAAATGCTTAAAAACATTAAGCATATTTCACGATAGCAAAATTTATTCAACCTAAAGTGACTATTAGCTAAAATATTTGACAAATGTGAACACACACTTCCTGCTCTGAGGTGGCACAGGCAGGCCACTTCAGGGTTATGACTATTATCCAAAGCCCTTCTGTTCCAATATGCTTTTAAATTCAGAAAATGGACTTTAGAAGGACAGTATGGTTCATACCAGAAATACAACCCGACTGGAGGCAGCATCCTATCACTGAAGGCGTTAGCATTTCCACAGTAAAGCCCAAGAATGTTCTCACTGCAGAGGACAATAAAGGGCTTCACGTTATCTCATGACAAGACGTGATGACAAAAGCTGTTCAGAACAGGTTGTTTTGCCACCAAATGAATTTAGAAAAAATAAATAAATAAACCTGTGTTGTTGATGTTTGGATTTCAAAATTTCAGATAAGAGATTGTAAACTTTACTTTAAAAAAAGAGAGAAAAAGACGGTGCCTGTGGCTCAAAGGAGTAGGGCACCGGCGGTGGTGGGTTCAAACCCGGCCCTGGCCCCCCAAAAAATAGACAGATAAGGAGTTAGAATCTAGTGCTTACTCTAATGGTAACCACTTTATGATCTTGAGCAAACTTCTGTGGTTTCAGATTCTTTTCCACCACCCGGGTGGCTACTCTCCCTCCTAAGTTAGGCAGAAGCACCGTGAAGATGGAAAGAGACCAGATTCCTGGAGGGTTCTGAGTAAGTGAAGGGTTTGGCGCATCTGAACTGTGTGTTAGCTTTTACGGTTTATTGTTAAGATGATTATGGATTTAATCGTGCACTCTCGGCACAGTGTAGCTTACGTGGGAAGGCTCATCGATTCTATCTCTTCCGTGAGTGCATCGTGGTTGTTTCTCATACAACCACAGAGATCAGCGCGTGTGTGACGACGGCTCCACTGAAATGTTCTCTGGGTTAATCCACAAGGATCACTGCTCGGGAATGATGACAAGCTGCTGTGGCAAATCACTGCAGTGACTGAACGCCTGAAAGGCCTTTTGTGCTCCCAAGAAGCAAGCAATTTAAGTGTCAGGTTGATCTGAGCCCGACATGACAACTTCTTAAAAGTCTGCCCATGGAGAGACTCTCCTGTGTGGCCTGTGGAGAGAAGACTGTCCAGGGGCTAGTCCCAGCCTGGCCTCTAACATTCTGCATAGTCTAAGACATCACAGCCCCTCTTAGAGGATCTCTCCACGTCAGCTGAACCTGGTGCGACTTCGGGCTGCTGTTACCTGCTGTACCCCACAGAGGATTTTCTTTTCACAGGATTCAAGCCCTGGCTGTCCCTGCCACAGACCTGGTGGGCTAGCAGCTGTCTCTGCACTGACATCGGTCACATGTTGCTGATGTCAGCCCAGCTGTGGCAGCTGAGGCTGTCGTCACCCATGGCCGACTGAGCGAGTCCCATCTGCTTCCTCTTTGCTAGGAACCCCTCAAGTCCAGGACCGAGCCTGTGACCTGCTTCTCTCTGAGCTCTTTATCCTCTTCCAGCTTGGGAAGTCTCTGTGGCTGAGTGATTAGTCCCATTAGCCATGGTTTTACAAAATTAACCAGGAATGCCCCCCAGTGTCTGAGGTGACCTTTCTGCCAGGAAGAAATTATAACTGGCATAGAGGACATCTTCTCCCGATATTCACTTCTAGAAACAGAGGTCCTTGGCCACTAAAATGCAATGAGGTGGCTATCTCCTAAGAAAGAAATCATTCTAAATACTCCCTTTCATAGAGAGGGCAGCCGTGCCACACAGAGTAACCTTGACTATATAACAGAGCTGGTAATTACTCTCAATAACGGAAGGGCATTCTGTGTTTTCAACCCCCAAAGCCCATGGCGCATATGAAGATGCGTGCAAATGTCACCTGCTGAGAAAAAGCACTGTATTCAAAATCTGAACGTTCCCTATCCTCAAAAAAAAAAAAAAAGTGATCTAATAGAGTTGGCAGAAATATAAAACATACAGGGCGGCCGTAAAGGTCATGTGCAATTTAAACCCATGGCAGTTGTTACATTACCACACAGGTTATATCAAATAATATCCAGGCACTATGAGAAAGGTCGAGCTACGCTATCTCCCAGTGTGCTAAGGGAGAGAGGACCATGTTTAATAAGGCTTCCTGGAGGAGGTGAACTATTAATAGTAAGTTACTTAAACTTTCCAGATCTTGATTTCCTCATTTGTGTAGTGGAACTTAAAATACCAACATGTAAATTTATAGTGAGAAAGTCAACAGGTAGGTGTAAGCTGCTGTAACATTCCATAACGGCTCAGTAAGTAGTAGGCACTGCAGCACACGGCTGGTCTCCTGCACTGATACGGAGGCCAATGTTCTTAACGCACAAAAGACTTTTTACCCAAATGTCCCTCCAGGATTTTCTTGGCCTATGTCATTTCCTATTGTTCTAAGACAGACCGGAGCCTGGAGATGGACTGATAATGGCTCTGAGCAGTTTTGGATGTTGGTAACTTCCAGTAAACAAGTTCACAAAGGTCAAAGCACAAGCTGTGTTTCTAAACGTATTTTCCCCTCTTTTCCCACCCGCCCTCCTCGCCACCACGCCTGGAGCTTTCTGGAGTCACAGGATTCTTTCTCCTGGAAGTGCTTTCGTATTCAGAACCTGCACTGCACATCCCTGTGCCCAGGGGCTGCCCAATAGCTGGAGAAGGAAAGTTTAAGGTCACCAGTGAATGAGGTGGCCAGAGAAGTCTTCACACTGAAATATTCAACAAGCAGTCCCTCTGCGGGAGTGTTGGGAGCATAACGAGGAGTGAGAAACTGTTCTTCCCGCAGGAGTTTGCGATGTGTTTGGAAAGATAATACTAATACGATCGGATGAATTAAAAGGTTAAAATGCAATATACAATACAGTAAAACAAAAAAAAATGAAATATGCATGCTATGATAGTTTAAAGCAGTGGTTCTCAACCTTCCTAATGCCTCCTAATACCACGACCCTATAATACAGTTCCTCATGTTATGGTGACCCCCAGCCATGAAATTATTTTCATTGCTACTTCATAACTAATTTTGCTACTGATATGAATCAGAATGTAAATATTTATCCTGATATACAGGATGTATTTTCATTGTTACAAAGGGGTTGCAACCCACAGGTTGAGAACTGCTAGTTCAAAGGAAAGCAAATTATCTGGGAGGGGTGAGCAGCAGGAGGCACTCAGGCCTGAAGGTTGCTGAGATTTCACTGCTGGGGGAGAGCAAGTCCAGCAGGGGAAAGGACACAAGGGCAGGAAAGAGAGAGCTCCACCCCAGGGCGGGGTGTAGACCAGCCCCACTGGGTGGGGGGTGCTCCAGGCATGAGAACCACCCTCCAACCTTACCTGTCACCTCAGGGGGATCTGAGAGAGAGGATTACCTCACTGCCCACCTGACCCTGTACAAAAATTCTTACCTTATAAGGATGTTCTAGAACAGTGTTTTTCAACCTTTTTATATCTCCCAATACTCTTAAACCTACAGTTAAACTTCCATGGCACACTTAAATTATGTTGATAAAAAAAAAAATTAAAAAAAAATACTTACTGTGATTTGAACTTCTTTCTAAAAATAATTTAATTAATGATCTTTAAAATTTTTCGCGGCACACCCGTTACAATCACTGCTCTAGAGGCCTGAAAATCTCTGTAAAGCCCCCAGGACTTCTGGTCACTCACTGTGTGACAAGTAAATGTCAAGTGCCCCATTGATTTTCCACGCCGTGGTCTCAGGAGGGGGTGGGCAGTATCCACGACTCCCAGTTGCTCTCTTTGAGCGGCAGGTGGAAATACAGGGCTGTGCTCTTCACTTGTCAAAGAAGGGTAAGTTTCCGTAACAGGATGAAAATCATTTGGATTGGTGTTATATGAGAAAAGTCATGAAGACGTCAAACCACAAAATCATCCTTAGTTTTTTTTTACCTACCCCAGTCAATGATCAAATCTCATCAACTCCAGTTCTGCGTCATCTCAGGCCAGTGGCTTCTATTTCAAAGTCACGTAGTACAAGTCCTGGTTACCTTTCTTCTTAACTCCCATAGTAACATCATAACACGTATCATAGATTATATGTATATTTAATATATAAGAGCATTATAAAAGCACCCTTCTTTCACACATGCTTCCTCCTCTCCAAGCTCAACTAAGACAAAATTTCACCTATTTTCTTAAGCACATGGTTAAATCACTCCCGTGTTTGTATCCCCCCCACACACACTCCTTAACCTAGACGTCCACACTCTTCACTACTTGATCCATCTATCTATCTTTACTATTAACAGGAGGAGAGAAATCAGAGGTTGTTTTTCTGCTACGGGTTCCACATTTCGCCTGTGCTTTCCACATTTCTGTGCTAGCTTCTTTGTAAGAAGAGCCCCTACAAGTAAATGAATGCTATCTTGGATGCCTTCAATATTTCCAGACCAAAAATATTTTAGTTTATGATTAATACCTTTGTAAAGAGTAAGAACATTAAGCCTAAAATTATAGTACAGACCAACGTCTTTGATTGTGTGTGGGATTTAATGATAATTTCAGAATACCCCTGTCCTGCTTCTGAGTGAATGCAAAGTAAGAAATAAACATCTTAATGTTTCAGTAAAACATCTTAATGCTCCATTCAAACTGAAACAAAAAAAATTCATCATCTTTCCTACATGAATGCCCAGAACTTGGTGACTCTATGGTCCAGTGGAAGATTTCTCAAAAGACCAGGTGTTAATGGACAAACAAAAAGGGCATCTTTCTGATCTGCTGCCTGCGGGCCCAATACTTTTGTCTCTGGGGAGATGCAAGATGTCGGCCCTCAGACCCATCCTGCAGTCGGAGGCCCTCAACCCAGCTGGACCAACACGGGACTGTGTAAAGCCCGTCCTGATACTGAGGATCCCAGAGGGATCTCCCCTAGGATAAACATTCCTCTTTCTAGATGGTCATGAAGGTGCCACAGTTTAATAGCAGAAAAATATATATGAGCTTAGGAATATAAGGACTTTTACTAGCAGATACATGACGTGGGACTTACTATGGTGATATTTAGCCTGTACGATCTTCAGTTTCCCATTTAAAAAAATAGTTATAATTAATTATACAGATCTCCATCAGTTAGCATCTAAACAAGACATAGGAATTACTTCAAATCTTTTTAATAGAGGGAATGTAATGCAGGGAGCTGGTTATACAGGTGATAGGGTCTACATGGCCAATGACAGATGCTGGGGGAATCCAGACACAAGCAAGAGCAGGAAGCTCTATTGTCATTTGGCGGGAGAGACATTTAAGGGAGGAGAAAATGTTGTGATCTCCGGGGAGCCACCAAGTGGAAGCAGGAACTATGGCCTGTCAGTCCCATAGGAGCTGGAACGTGGACAGGTGTGGCCCGAGGCAGAGAGGAAGGAGAGAAACAGCCTGGCTTCTCTGTCCCCCCACCCTTCACCAGAGCCTCTCAAAGCCCAGTCCCCGCCAGAAACCAGTTGGCAGAAGAAGCCACAATCCCCCCACAACACAGATCAGAGGGAGGGTGAAACAGGATCCACGAACCAGCAGGCCCAAGATCTGCCCAAGACTTTGCATAATTACCGTAAGGATTAAATAAGACATCATATAAAAACATTAATCACAAGGCCTCACATAATGAGCTTCCAATAAAAGTTTATTTGTTTAATAACATAGCACCCTCCAGATGGAGAGCACAATGACTCACAATGTTACCAAATCTATTGGTACAAAGTAAGGTAGCCATTGCTTCCATATTTTAAAAAAATAGTTAAAAACAAACAAAATAAACTTCTTCTAAAGGAGAAGCTACAAATGGTATTTGTGATCCTCACAGAAGCATCTCAGTTAAATTAAATACTCATCTATTAACCTTTGAAGGAGGCAGCTCTTTTTTCCTAACACGATCACTTCATGCAGAAACCAACACCCAATTAAAGCAGAATGAACGACGAGTGAGCCTCTCCAGTGGCCTCTGCAGCTGCAGCTCTGAGACTGCTCCGTTGAACTGATGATAAAATGATGCAAGGCCCAGAGTTCTGCCCTCAGTTCCTTGTTTCACTTGAGTCAGTATAAAGAACACACTGCCTTCCAGAACTGTCAAATACACATTGGCCAGAAGAGAAGGCATTTTGATTCTCTCAGCTTTGAGAATGGACTTTTGCAAGACAGTTGGCTTTTTTGAGAAATGCATTTTTCATAACATAAATAGACATTGAAGAGACCTAAAGTTTAAGTTTTCCCTGCTCATGATACAAACATGTATGTATTATGGATGTAATTCAATGCGGATTTCTTATTCATAAACTGGGGACTATTTTCTGAACAGTGATGCTCTCTACCAACTAGGAAGACAAGGAGAAGGATGGTAACAGGCCAGATTTAGCTGGTGCTCATCATTCCAGCCCAGCATCGTTCTAGGCCCTTCACATATATAAACTCATTTAATTTTCCTAACAAGTTTCTGAGGCAGGTACTGTTACCTCTCCGAAGTCCATCTTAAACTAATGTGTACTCTTTACAAGTACAATTCTGGAGAAAAGAAAAGCAATCACCAGCAAAGGTAACAACATCCCCAGGTAACTTCTCACTGGAAGTAACTTCTTTAAGTGAAAATAATAATAAACAAGCCTCTTTCCATCTCTGATGACTTTTGATGAATTTGGAACCTGTCACCATTGTCACAATCCTTTCTAAAAGCTGTAACCACTGTCACTGGCCCCAACCTTTGCTATTAAAGGAAATCAAAATTTCTTCTCTCTCTCACTTTGTAGCATGTAACAATCTGCCTTCCCCATGTCAGCCGGAGACAGAACCTGGTCACTGAGATCGAACCATCCCTAACCCTGACCCCAGGGAAGCACAGGCCTTAAAAAGGCTGGCATCTCAGTTTGGAAAGGTTGGAAGCCTCTGTCCTGGAAACCAGAGTCATCTCAACCCCTTGCCACAGTCAGTCCTTTTGACAGATTCTTGTCATCCCTCTTTCTTCTGCAAGCAAAGACTGTCTTAGAAGTAGGTAGACAGGTATAGCTATTGCCAGAAAAAAAAAATCTAGAATCCAATCTTTTTATCAAGAAGAAAACACTCCAACACACAAGAAACCAAAACAAACAAAAAAAAGCAGCTTTAAATATTACAGTCACAAAAGAACAAATATTGTATGATTCTAATTATCTGCGGGACTGAGAGCAGTCAGATTCACAGAGACAGAAAGCAGAGTGGCAGGGGTGGGGTGGGGCAAGGTGGGGTGGGTAGAGAGACAGGGGTGTTATTGTTTGATAGACACAGAATTTCGGTTTGGGGTGATTAAAAAGTTTATGGAGATGGGTGGAGGTGACGCTGCATGATCCTGTGACTGTCCCCAGTACCCTGAGCTGTCTGCTTAAAAATACAGTAGGATTTTTTAAATGGCAAAGTTTAGGTTATATAATTTACTATGATTTAAGAACAAAACAAAGCAAAAATCTTTTCAGTCCTTTCCTACATTTACTGGCTTTGAACAAATAAGGCATCTCCAAGTTCCTTCCTCTCCGGCAATTTCCTTTGTCATATTTCTATGGGAGCTGCACTGTGGTTTTCAGTCAGACCATGCTGCTCATCCAGATGACCCCAAAGTTCAGTAGCTTCAAATAACAAAAGATTAGTGCTTGCTCTCTCTGTAGCCCAAAGTGGGTCACCCAGGAGATTCCCTCAGGGCCCAGGCTGACAGGGCAGCCCTTCCCTACACCGGCAGGACAGGAGAGTACGGCGAAGCACAAGCTGGCTCATACAGGCTGCCCAGAAGACAGCGGTGTCCCCTCCATGCATATGACATGGGCCCAAACAGTCACATGCCCACACCTCATTGAAGGGGTAAGTGGGAGTAATTGGCCAGACTACAGATCTGGAAGGAGCCCGGGCTGCGGATGGGCCTGTGAGCCCCACGCACGGTGAACGCCCTCCCGGCCTCTCACCTTTCTCTAAGTTTTCCATGTTCCTTTGCAATATTTCTGAAATTCCTTTTGGTTATAATGTATGTTATAGTACAACTGTATATAATTATACATGTATAATGGTTATAAATTATAACATGTATTATAATCACAGAGACAAAACCCACTCTCACCATCAAAGGACATCTCCAGCAAGCTGCCAGGGGTTCCAGCCCACTGGAGAGTGAGCACCGGCTGCCCTGCCCCTGAGGAGCAGGAGATAGGCTCTGCCCCACACCCCGTCAACTCTGTTCCCTCCGCACGCCTAGAAGTCAGGGGAGCCTACAGCGTAGACATGTTGCTACATGCTTTGTCTGGAGAGGTAAAAATGCAGTCTCAGCCTCAGAGGAAAAAAAAGCTTTAAGGGCAATAAACCTATCTTTAGGATTTATTTATTCTTGGGCTTTCTAGTCTCAGAAGACAGAGAGGTTGCAACAGATTTTAGAGGTGTGAGAGATTCCATAAATCCATGTAGATGGCCTTCGTCCACTGACATTGAGTTCAAGTGCAGAGCCCCAAGCAAAAACCCTGATCATTCTACAAGGGCCAGAGAAACAGTCAGAGAAGAGCCTCCCATCTGGACCCACAGAAGAGCAAGCCCAGACAGCAGGGAAGCTCAGACTGCTCACTCAGCGCACACTGAAACAACGGCGCTTCTCAGAAGCCAGAGCGTCACAGAAAACGTGCAGGACAGAATTCAAGGAAGACCATGAGCCTGGGGACTGCTCTATATTCACCTGCTCAAATGTGCAGATTAACAGTCTCTTCCCTTGCTGTCCTCCTGTCCTCTGCGACCGTAACTATACAGTCAATGCTAAAAACACACACCCATGATCACGCCTCCGGCCTCCATCCAGCACGTCCACGTGCTCGTAGGTGGGAAACCTGGCCCTGTTTCACACTGCTTGCTAATAACAGCTTTGGGAAGATCTTTAAGTATCTCTGACAGATTGGGCAAAGTGTTATGGCAACCATTAGCACAAACCAAAAAACGAATATTATAAAGTATTAAATGTAGTCTTTCATGTTGACAAGGTAGAGGCACCAATGGTGTGAGTCAACTCATGAAGACGCTCAGCAATTCTGTATTACATCAGGTTTTATTGCCATTGCTCCTTTCTTGGGATTAATTAGATTGCATAAAGAAACAGCTTAGTCCGCAATTAGAAAGTCAGCTATTGTTTAGGGTTCCCACAGACACTGGCAAACTCTTGGAGACTCATTTTTCAATAAATCAACAATAAAGAATAAATCATCATTATAAAGACTAGATTCTAGGGAGGGATAAACCAAGGAAAGGAAAGGAAAAACCAACTACGTTGAATTATTTTATCCTGGAGGTCCACAAAGCAAGGGCAGTGACTCAGAAATAAGAGCCTGTACTTGGAAGTCACAGATCTCGGTTTAAACCATTTACCAACAGCAAGATAATAACCACATCATAGCACCCCACGAAGTCTCAATTTCTTCACCTGTAAAATAAGCAAAACAGCATCTATTGCCTACAGACAAAGTGAGGATTAAATGAGGCAACCCACATAAAGCCTTAGTAAAATGCCTAGCACACAGCAAGCGCTCAGCAAAGGCTCTGTGTTACCGCTCATGGTATTTGAGACAGTTATGAGGAAGGGAATTCCTTAACTAAAATCATGTCTTGACAGCCACCTGAGTGTCCTAAGATACAGAAAGACAACATGAATCTGACTAACAAAAGCCCCAGTGGCGTGATTTTCTGGCTTCACAGTCTGTGTACCCAGAGAGCACAGGTGACAGGTGTAAACACTGCCTTCGGGGACTATTTGATGTGCACTGAAGGCAGGTGGGCGATTGTTTGTAGAGATTATTCTGACACTTGAGCTCCAGGGGGAACCAGTGGACATACTGCTAATAAATCTGTGCCTGAGCCTGCAGGCTCCCTGAGCGACCAGGGGCATGGCTTTAAGAGAAGGGACCATAACCATCACGGGTGCAAACAGATTAACACGAACCAAACTTGGAAGAGACCAAGGGTTTCCTGCAGCCTCTGACTGACTCAGCCATTCCATGCTGCTGTTTTGGAAACAGAAGGACCTGCATTTAGATATTTATTTTCAATGTCTTCTCCTTTTAAATAATGGCGTCACCATACCCCGTCCATTCAACTGGCCCAGTGGCCTGAGAAATCCTTCTGAGTTTCTCCTTCAGAAGTAACTCTAAACCTTAGGTTCTCCGCCTTATCTGCAAACCAGAATCACCAGGGAAGCTTTTGAAAGGCCTGATGTGCAGGGCACACCCAGACCAATTGAACCTGACTCTCAGGGAGGAACCCACATATCCAGAGGTTTTAACACTCCCCAGATAATGAAAATGCGCAGCCCAGGTTGAGAACCACTGCTGGGCCAAACAATGTAGATGTCACCACGTCTCACAAAACATGGAGTAAACAAAGCAGCAGCCCAAATCGAGGCTGGTAATCAGGTGATCCTGCAGGCTTACCTGACACATTGAAACGACAGTTGTTGCTGGCATCAAGGTGATGTCTATGCACGTACACACACACACACACACACACACCTGCCTGACCCATTTTGCTATGATTTCTACCCTGGAGAGGTGTCTCTGCCTCTCTGCCCTCTCAGGAAGTTTACTGTCTGTGCCCATCCCATACCCTAAACCCGATGGTTGAGGAGATTGAGCAACTCTTTACAAAAGAGGTGATAACCTTCAAGGTACAGGAAAGTAAGCAGGGAAGGATTTGTCTCCTTCCTACAACAGATAAAGGGTAGAATGGGTGGGTCTGGACAGTCTCAAGGTCAGCCCAGAGAGGAAATTAGGAGCGATAACTCTGCTGTTGGTATTTGCTGTGTGAAGCGCTCCAGTAAGAAGGCCCATCAGGCACCTCACAAGATGAGATGCATTTCAGTCTAAACTTGTGCTTGCAGACTCCAACCTGATAAAGCTTAGAATATTCGTGTTTTATTTTCAGCTTTCAGACAGAACAAGGATACTGGAGGCAATTAATCCCTTTTCCAAGCCACAGACAATAACAGATAATTCCCGACTTCTCGCCCTCTGCCCCAGCTCAGGAGCTGAGACTCTGGATTTGCCTCGCACCTCCCTTCCAACCAGCACGTCTATTTTTGCCTGGCTGAAGACACGTCTTTGTATTTTCTCTGGCCCAGTTCTCAGCAGTAGGGGCTCCTGCCGTGACTGGGGAGGAGAACAGTGGGGCAGAGAAAGCCCTTTGCCTAGGGCATGAACTTCCAGTCAACAGGCTGGGGTTGGGGGGCACCTGTCTCAAAGGCAGCCATAGGAGCTGGACAGGGGCAGGGACAGGGGAAGAGAGGCCCTAGGAGTGGCCTTGGACCTCTGGTGGCTGATTCAGCCTGCATATGCATAAGTAAAAAACAGCTTCACAGAAGTCAGGCTCTCAGTTTGAACATATGTGTAACAACAGACCGCCATGCCAAGGGGGTGGGAGCCTGGGTAATTTTCCCCGAGGACCCCATGGAAGATGGTTTGGGAGCCAAAGCCCCGAGGGTTTATGGATGACAGATGGCTCTCACCATACAGTCCACAGCACCTCTCTCTGTCCCCTTCTCTTTCTTTTCCTTTTATACCCAAAGCTTTTTCAAGGTCTAGAATAATGAAACAGACTTGAGAATATGGGACAAATGTGTTTTATTTTCAAGGTTTAGGAGTCTCTTTAATAAGTAAACACTGATCTAATGTTATGGACGTTAGGCCCATTGGTTACCTGTCTTCTTTCACGGCCAGGCTTTTTTAATCCCCTTTAAAAAGCCGTTCCTCTAGTCCACTTTTTTGCCCCATTTCTTCTGTCCACCTTTCCTACCTTTTGATTCCGGCTCTTGGCCATTATAACCAGCAGCATTATTTATCGGGACAATGGCAGGACTCTAATGTTTTGCCTACAAGGTGTTAGATATTGCATATTTGGGTGGATGTGAGTTCCCTGTCTGTGACTAAATTTCCTCATCTGTAACATTTTGATAACAATGTCACCATAGAGCACTAATGTGAGGAGGATAAACAGGTTAATTTACTTAGAACCAGGCCTATACCCAGGAAGTGAAAAACACCGTGGCTGTGATTGTTATTTATAGTGAGTTGTCTCGGAAATATAAACGGCGTCAGAGAGGAGTGGAGGGGGTGAAAACTAAGGCGACAGTGGGGATATTTTTATTATCTCCCTTACCAATATAATCCATAGTGATTCTTACACAATTTTACTGAAAGAAAAGCTCCAAGGCCAACACACATACTTTGCATTACTTCCCCACGAGGCCATTGCCTCGTCTCAGTCTAAATTTTACCAGTTTTTGTTCTGTGCATTCCACCTGGAAACACTCGCCTTGTCATGTACACCCCTGAGCTTGGTGTCTCACCTTCTGGAGGTGCTCAGTGTCACCAGACCGGGCATTTCAGTGTGTGTCCCTGTATCTTCCTTACTGAGCAGGTCTTCCACCCACCAATGTCGAAAGAGGAAGCTGAGTCCTGAGCTGAATGTCTCCCACTGCTGATTGAACCTTTTCAATAGACCCTGCCAACTTCTAATTTGTGCTTCTTTAATTCTTTGTTCATGCATATAATTTATGGTCTGTCCATAGCCTGCCACATACTGGGTTTTTCCCTGTGACCTCCTATTGGCTAACTCTTCACATTTTAGAAGATGTTTTTCCCATCTCCTCTGATGACCAGCTGCCCTCTGCCAGCTGGCCACAGAGGGCTGTTATCCAAACACCTGGCTGTTTTGATCTGCCACACACATTTTTCCAGGCCTTGCATTAAGGCTTTAAAAAAAAAAAAATAGTGGTCAAATGTTCCCTTTCATTTTCTCTTCTCAATGGCTAAGCCAATTGCCTCTTTTTGTGTCTTTAGGAAAGCCGGATTCACAAAGAACCACCTTCAACCCCAAACTAGAGCAGACCCCTGATCAGACTGGGGGCCCTCAACAGACTAGATTTTTTTTCCATCTTAATTTAAATGAACTTGTAGCATTCTCTTCTTGCCTGTAATCTCCTAGTAAATAAATATCATATTTTCTCAGCAACAAACATGCAAGCGACCTTCACCTATGGTCTGTGTGTGGCTTCCTATATGCTCCAACCACGCCTTCTTAGGAGCTGGGGATAACCCTCTGTTGGTCTGTAACTCAGTACACATTATCCTTAGAGTCAAGATAATTTTGAGAAGGGATAAGCACAGGCAGTGTTCTCTGTTCCTAATGTGCAGTAGAAAAGTCCCTTTACAAAGCTCTTTTTCTCTGAAGCTGGTCTTAAGGTATGAAAAACAATTGTAATATTTAGTTAAGGGTTGCCTTACTAACACGCACACTACATGTATTTAACTGTATTTGTGTCCATCTGATGCTTCAGATCTGATGCTCCAAATTTGAGGAGTAAAATATTTTATGGAACAGACCCCTGGGGTAAACTGAGTTGACCTACAGCTTCTGACTCTTTTTGAGTAACCCCAAATAGTATTTACAAAGCTCAGTATTTGGAGCCAAAGGGTATGTGGCTTTAAATCCTACTTCTTAGTAAAGTATCACAAGAATGCAGAAGAAAGAATCCAACGTCCTCAAGACTATATGAAGCCAGTAGATACTCTAATACATGTTCACATAAGAGAAACACTCGATCAATCCAAGGTGGTGGGGGCAAGGGAATGAGGGAGGGGGACGGGTCTGCTCCCACTTAATGGGCACGTGTTAGAGTATATGGCACACCTCTTGGGGGCCAGACACAAATATAAGAAGGACTCTAAGTAACAAATGCAAACATTATAACCTAATTCTTTGTACCCTCAAATTAACCTGAAACAATAATAAAAATAAATAAATAAATCCTACTTCTGCCATAATCTCCCTAATCTCACCTCCATCCCCCTTTTTATCTCATCTCTAAAAGGGGACAGTGCTACCTATCTCTCAAAAATTTATATCAATGTATTTCAGATAACGATGTCCTGGCACTCACAGGGCAGTAACTAGATGGCAGTTAACAGCTGCGATTGTTGACACCCTTACAACATGTGCTATCGTGTCATCTTCCCATGGGAAGCACCATGGGACTCACACATGCTGTAGGAGCTGTGTGTAGGAGGAACTCCAGTGGAGAATAACCTTAGTGACCAGCCCAGTCAGCTTCGCTAGTTACTAGTCAAGTTACTACACATGCCAAGCACATCCATTTTACCTGTACACAATTCACACCCTTTTTGGGAGTGACTGATTTTACTTTCAACAAGATCGTGTAAACTGTATATACATTTTTTGGCACCCCAGTATTTCCTAACTCCTGGAATTATTATGAAGTTTAAATGAGATTACACTAGAAAAGGTTGCACCAAAATATATGACATTATTCAAGAAATCAATATGTGTTAATGTTTAATGTTCCAGTGCCACTTGAGTCATAATACCATATTTTAAGCTGTATATCTTTATATAATGCCCTGATTAATAGTTAATTCAAGGTAGCCTGGCATGGTTTGCTCATGCACTTAAGTAGAGATATGACACACTCAATCAAAGTAATATCGTGGTTGGATTCTTCCCTATTCCTTCTGAAATGTGGGTGTCTCACATGGATTGCACTGTTATTAGATGGTCGGGTCATTTATACACGTATAGATAGCTAGATGATGAGACAAATAGCATTCTTGGAATTAGGAAGTAAGAGCCCTTTATAATGGTTTGTTCTCAGTGTTAGTCTTTTTTTCTTTTAAGCAGTTTTTGGCCAGGGCTGGGTTTGAACCCACCACCTCCAGTATATGGGGCTGGCGCCCTACTCCTCTGAGCCACAGGTGCCACCCTCAGTGATAGTCTTTGAAGCATAATCCTATAAATCAATAATAACCTGTAGTACTCCCTATATACTCAATAAAAAGTTCTTCTCAAAAAGAGACATTACCATTCATAAAGGACACTAAAATGGGACTTTAAGAAAAAGTAATGTGTTTCTTGTCCCTCCCCCTTCCAGGTCTTAGTGACACCTGAATTCCTCTCCAGGAGTATATGCCCTGGGGCTCTATCTGTGTCTAAGGCAGCTGTACCCTCTGCCCTCCCCCAGAGTTTACCTTAATACCAGGTAAATTTGTCCCCGGTTTCACTGAGAATCCAGCTGTCAGTCCTCAGAGTCCCTCCCTCCACCACGCAAGCTGTCCATACACTACCCATCTCCACCCCTTTTCAGGTCCTCTTCCTGTTCATGAAGCTCTATCCCTTTCCCCTACTCTGGAAGCTTGCTCAGCTAGCCTTTCTGATGATACCAGGCCCTATTCAATAGCACAGCACAAGGATGTTAAATCATCTCTCGCTTTAGAGAGCCTTCCCTGACCCATGTCTTTCTCTTCCAGCCTGTCCTGGGCCAGTTCCTCATGGTTTTATGTTCCACTTTTTTACCTGCCAGCTTTTCTTTAAACTCCGCAATCTGAGTTCTACTAGGATAGCTCACTCCACTGAAGCCATCCTAGTAGAGGCAAAGGGCACCACTGATCTAATTATCAAAGCCTACGGACTCTCTAGGTCTTTCTCGGGCAGGCAGACAGAGTCACTCACTCACAGGCTAGAGTGCTGTGGCATCAGCCTAGCTCACAGCAACCTCAAATTCCTGGGTTCAAGCAATCCTCTTGCCTCAGCCTCCTGAGTAGTTGGGACTACAGCTAAACGGCTGGCTAATTTTTCTATTTTAAGTAGAGACTGGGTCTCGCTCTTACTCAGGTTGTCTTAAGCTCCTGAGCTCAAACTCCCTCCCCAGCCTCCCAGCGTGCTAGGATTACAAGGGTGAAACACCACACCCTGCCAATACTAAGTCTTTATCTTACATAACTGCTTGGAAACTTTTGACACTACTGACCATTCTTTCTAGAAACTTACCTCATTGGTCTCCGTGCCACCCCTCTCTCTCCTTATACTTCTATTTCTAATACCGTAGTTTCTTTGACAACACTTCTTCCTCAGATCATTCTTTCCTAATTCATTCAATAACTAGTTCTGGAGCACCTGCTATGGGTCAAGTACCCTGCCAGGGCCTGGGGTGAAAGGTTAACTAGACACAGACCTTACCTACTATTAGAGACTGAGCACGAAGGCAACAGAGAGGCAGTCAATTTTATTAGTACTAGAACTCTAACAAAGCATCTAGAAAAATCTAGAAAAGGTACTTTTCCCAGGGAAGGGACTTTTCTGGAGACTCTTGAAGGAGCAATAGGAGTTGTCTGGGCTCATACAGTTGAGCACAGGAATAAGACAGGAAATGTTCCCAGCAGAGCAACAGCATATGGAAAAGCCTAGAGCAGCGGTCCTGTGGGTCACGACCCCTTTGGACCATCAGAAAACACATCCTGCATATCAGATATTTACATTATGATTCATAACAGTAGCAAATTACAGTTATGAAGTAGGAACGAAAGTAATTTTATGGTTGGGGGGTCACCACAACATGACGAACTGTAGTAAAGGCCCATGGCACTAGGAAGGTTGAGAACCACTGGCCTAGAGGTTAAGACAGATTATTTGTCCAGAGAACCTCAGGAGGTTTAGGCTGACGGGTGGGTGAACTGTGGAGAGGAATGAGAACAGAGATCATATGAAAATAATAGCTCACAAAAACATCTGCTGTTGCCCAAATTTCTACACTTATCTTTTCCATTTCATCCATTCCTGTTGCCTCATCCTCCCTCTGAATGGTCATGACTCCCAAATCCACGACACTGGGCAGAATTTCATTTCTGAGCACCTAGTCCGTCTGTATGTCCAACAGCCAACAGGAAGCACGGGTCCATCTGCATGGCCCATGGCACTTTAATACCTTGGAAACAAAACTCTATAATTTAGTCCGACTATTTTTTTATTATGACTTAATAAAAAAATAAAATGCCAATATTCTTCCTCTATTTCCTACCTTAATGCATGATATCACATTCTATTACTAGAGCAAAAAACCTTGGAGCCACCCCTGAAGTGCTCCTTTTCCTAATATAACTCCTGGGTGGTGACACAGATGCCATAAAGTAAACTTTACTGTATTTGGATTATTTGTCTCTTCCTTTTTTCCTCAACTTTTGTTGACTTAGTTCAGACTCTGTTATCATTCCTCACTTGCACAATGACCCCTCATGCATTAATGTTAACCAAAAGAGTCATGAGAAGAGCCTGGCAAAACCAATCTCTGAGCCCCATGCTGAGAGACTCTGATTCAGTTGCTCTGGGTGGAGTCTGAGACTTCAGATTTCTCATAGAGTTCCCAGGTGACAGTAACACGGCAAGTACTCACACCACATCGGAGGCGTGCTGATCTAAAACAACATGGTATGGTTACTCACTGCTTCAGCCTCTCAAGGCGTCTCTGCTTAGAATGTAATTAGCAAATTGCTTCACTTAGGGACTTAAGAACCTCCAGGACCCAGCCACCACCAACCTCTGCCACCTTCCTTCTCAACACACCCATTTATGCCACCTGCAGCTCTTCTGAGCTGCGGGCAGCTTTCTGAATTTATTCTGTCTCAGTTCACCCTCGTAAATCTGTTGCCAGCACCCCTGGCCTCACTGCCCTCTCCCTGGCAAACACCTTCTCAAATTTATCTCGAATGTTGCGTCCACCATGATCCTCATGGAAACCACTTTTCCACCTTATGGCCCCCAAACTGACAATCCTGTCTCTGTGACTGCACTATTTGTGTGTTACAGTGTATTGATTATTGATCCATAAACACTCACTTTATACATATACAACCATCCACCATTTGTCCACCTTGACTGTGTACTCGTCAAGGCTAAGACAATGACTCCTTCATATCTGTATCTGCATATACAACACAGAATGACAGAATGAAGCCTTCACCTAGCAGCAGATCAATACAGTTTGCTGAATAAACACACATTATAATAGTTACAATTTATTGGGTATTAACTACATGAAAATCACTGTGTTAATAATCACTGTACATGTATATACACACCCCTATAGATGATAAACAGAGGACATTAAAAAATGTATACACACATTGTAAGTAAAGGAAAATGTAATACTCCAGTCATGTTTGACTTTTGCAATTACAAGAGGTGCTCAAACATGACCTGTATTCATCTTTTGTTATTAGCATATCTTGAGTATTACAATTTTAATGCAGTTTTTTCCTTTCTGGAAATATATATACACTTTTTGGCACCTTCTGTATATGTATATATAGGTGTGTATATAAATTCATTTAATCCCTACAACTCTATGAGGTAGGTACATTATATTCCCCATATTACAAAAAAAGGAACTTAAGACTTAAGGAGTTTAAGAAATTTTCCCAAGGCCATATGTCTAGTAAGTTAAATATCTAGTAAGCAATGGAGCCATATGTTAAAGGAATGTGTGACTTCCGCATCCAGTCATTTCACTATTACGCCTTCCCAAAGTGTGATTGTCATCCAATCAGCACATTGCCAAGGACTCCACCTCAACATCACATTATCTTATAGTTAAGAACTTTAAGCATTAAATTAAGAAGAAATAACCTAAGTATAAAGGCGTCAACTAAATAAATCCACAAAACACCATGTGTGGTTCATAAAGATGTTTATTGTTTTTGTTTCTAGTGTACTATAAACTATGGAATGCTATTTAGCCAGAAAAAAGATTGAGACGTTACACCTTTCTTAATTACCTAGATGGAGCTGAAGAACTTTCTTCTTAATGAGTCACAAAGTGGAAAAGCAAGTACCCAAAGTATGCAATACTAATATACAACTAATAGACAAACAACTACACCCCTACATGAGAGAAAAAATAAATAAATTCAGGGTGGGGGGGAGAGGGAATGAAAGGGGGGGCATCAGTAAGCTCTCACCAAATGGGCACTGATGTAAGGGTAATACAGCCTGCTCCCTGGATGAAGGGCTCAACTACAACTAAACTTTTCCTAACAAATGCAAACAACATAGCCTAATCGATTGTACCCTTATATTAATCTAAAAGAAAATAAAAATTAAGAATAATAGGAAGAAATATATAAGCCTTTGTCTTATATATTTTAAAAGGAAACAGAGTCCTTTCTAATAATAATAATAATTATTATTATTATGGCATTATTTTACCCCAGCCTTTCTCAAAGAAAATTAGTTCTTGGAGATGCTCCAGAAAAAATAAATGGTCAGATAAATTTGGGATCCCTGCAGCACAGAGTGTGCTTTCCGGAGATGCACAGGACATGTGTGTTAAGAACCTGTAGAAATCCCGCATGAAAGAACACACAGAGAGAGTGTCCCAGACCTATTTGGCCACAGACTTTTTTTTTTTTTCAGAAAGCTGGTGCTCTATAGAGTGCCCTCCGGGGAACACTGATGCTAGCCCTGGCTCTTTGGTTTAAAATAAATGGCACAAAGCTGCACAGCTGACGTTCTTTGCCACAGCCATGTATTTTGAACTGAGCCAGCTCCATTCAGGGGCTCCTTAGCCCTGAGCTCATTACTTTCATTTCCTTTGAGCACCAAGAGCTGTATTTTTAATAGCTGATTTGCAAAGCCTAGAGACCCCGTATCATAATTTATTCACATTATATTTAGGTCTTAACACGTGGATCACAAAAGGATACATAATCCTTAAAGGAGTTGGCTTAAAGTTGAAGAGAATGGGGATATAACACGGGGTAAATTAGCATTATACATTTTGAGATACATCTTAAATCTAGCTCCAACGTTCTAATGGCTAAAACAAAGAAAAGCAAACGTAGGGCTGCAAGGGACTTTGTGTCCATAAGAAGACGACCCCCAGCCACCCCGTAGTAACATGTTTTTCCTGGTGCTGAGACACAGGGCAACATCTCTCATGGGATCTCATCCAGGGGCCGGTGAGGGGTGTTGTAGGCAAGGTCCTCAAACACATGACAAAATCAAGCACGAAGGATGCTCAGCTACTGTTTGGAAAAACAGCACTGTGACCAAGAGCAGTTCCAATTCTAAAGTTCCATCACCTCACACACTTCTAGAAGGAACGAGGTAGAGAGTCCTCTGATGGTCTTCTTATCCCAAGGAAGAAAGCTTTTACACTGGAGGAGTTTCTGGACTGTAGTATCTATAAATGCCACTTTTATGTTGTCTTACCTCTTTTCCATGTTTCTATCAACTTTATTTTCAAAGAAAGCAAATAGGAAATAATACATAACATAAAGACTGCTTGGCTTTCAATGTATCCCCCAAACTCATGTATTGGAAACTCAATCCCCAGTGCAACAGTGGCTGGAGACGGGGTCGACCAGGAGGTGCTGACATCCTACGAGCTCTGCATTCCTTGCTGGTTAATGCCACCATCAAAGGGGCCTGCGGGTGTAGGATCCATTTCTTCTCTTCTGCAGCACAAGTAGAGGGGAGGAAAGGAACACCATGGCTAGGCATGGGGGCCCACACCTGTAATCCTAGTCTAGGAGGCTGCAGCAGGGAAAGTGCTTGAGCTCAGGAGTTTGAGACCAGCCTGAGCAAGAGTGAGGCCCTGTCTCTACTAAAAATAGAAAACTAGCCAGGCATCGTGATGGGTGCAGAGCTACTCAGGAGGCTAAGGCAAGAGGATCACTTGAGCCTAAGAGTTTGAGGTTGCTGTGAGCTATGATGCCATAGCACTCTCAAGGGCAACAGAGTGAGACTGTCTAAAAAAAAAAAAAGAAAAGCTATTTGTCTAAGCCAAAATCCATAAGGTTCATATGAACTGAATAGTTGCGCAAATTAAAAACAAATGGCATATTCAAAACCGTAAGAAAGTATCCTGATGCCCAGGTGCTGAAGACTGAGGACTCTACACATTTATTTCAAGCAGCTGAAGAGCTGTGGGCCTCACAGTGGTCCCTTGCCTAGAAGCCAAAGCGCTCCTCTGTGCAATCCCCCGTACACGGTCGGCAGGAGCCACGCTCCTCACAGAGCTGCACCACTCCCGGCCTCCACAGGGGTCTCCAGCTGCTCTCACTGTGGTAGGGCGTCCACGAATCCCTCCTCCCCCTCCCCTTCCTCCCTGGGATCTCTGGACCTGGTCAGGATCTTTTGTATCCCATGTCCGGCTACAACTGTGGATTCCACATGAGCAGCAGCAGCAGGTGACGCCATCATAGATACCCTATTATAGCAGCACAACAAAGACTAAGCCAAAACTAAACTGAGTTAAGTAATAGAATGTCACTGAGAAAACGTCACAGAGATTTTAAAACTTTCCATGACAACTGTCATCAAGACTCCAAATGTCTTCCAGTCATCACTCTTGCTTTCACTGGCTGTGGGCCCGATGGAACCAGAAGGTAGGACTCCTCCTCCCTTCCCTCTGTGCTGGAAACAAAAGCTCTCTAAGGTCATTTTACACACACACCCCCCTCACATTCATGACGTTGATGAGGGATTCAAATACAAAGCTGTGAGGAACTGAGAATGGATCTCATGACGTGTAGGGAAGAGTTAACGGAGGCCGATCAGCAAGTGGCAGTGACTGTCGCTGGGAATATCCGAATGTCGTGTTTTTAATAATCATGAGTGCATCGTGACTCATTTGGAAGTTGGTGGCATTGAGGGAGAATTAATTATTTAAAGTAGTCATCACATCTGTGTTGCTTTTGCTCCAGCTCCTAGAGATGTTTTTGACATTAAAAATGAAAAAAAAGTGTCCATTCCCTTTATTGAAATAAGCATGCACAAAGATAAATAAATAAGAAAACACTCCTAAGGGGAAATGTTCTCATAATTAACCATCATTAAACAGATCGGCACCTCCAGCCCTGGCTGGTCACTCCTCACGGAGATTTCATCCTGCTTCATTTTTCAAAGTAAATTATAATTCAAATAAAAATAAACCTTTGCCTTTAAAAAAAAAAAATCACATGGCTTTTTAACCAGACTTTGCTGGACTACTCCCTTTCTTGACCATGATCTTTTCTTCACCTAGTACCGCTCCATCTCCAAAATCTTAAACTCCAAAATTTTACCTCCTTTGTTGTTTTGTTTTGTTTTTTCCCCAAAACAGTTCTTGCTCTGTCACCTGGGCCACAGTGCAGTGGTGCCATCAGGGGTCCCTCCAGCCTCAAGCTACTGGGCTCAAACAATCCTCCCACCTCAGCCTCCCGAGTAGCTGAGACCACACACAGGAATGACCCAGAGCCGCCTGACCACAAAGTGCTATTCCACCAGCTCCCAAATCCCTGTCTCTGGAATCCTTTGCTTTTAGATTTCAATCCAAATTCAAGTGGCCTGATTTCACACTTTTATTCCCCCTGCACCATTGCATCTTCCAAGATTAACCAACAAGGATCACTTCAACTCCTCACCGGCTGGGACCTTTAATTCCTTCACCTACTCAACTTTTTCCTCACATCTGTTTTCCAAATCCATCAACCCACGTCCCATCTGCTTTCTGTCTTACTCTACCCAGACCATGGGTCATCCTTGGAAAAGTTTATGCTATCAAATCAATGGTACCACTAAAAGTTTATGGTTTCCAAGTTCTGCTAGACCAGCCACCAATTCCTCGGCCTGGGCTGGTGAGCTTTCTCTGGCATTTCGCAAAGGGGCTATTTCCACATTTCCTCCCTATCTTCAAGCCCCTCCTCCCACCTCCTATCTGCTGCGCTTAGGAGATGAGGTTGCCTCTGGCTTCATAGAAAAAGAGGGGCGATCAGGCAGGAATCTCCCCAACCTCCCCCCATCATCACCAAATGTATCTACAGTTGTGCTTCTTCCAAACTTACCCTGTCACCGCTGAGAACTAAGGATTCCTTTCCTGCACATCAGTTTTATCTGCTCCCATATTCTTTAGGGCAGCAGTTCTCAACCTGTGGGTTGCAACCCCTAACTGTATTGAAGGGCCACAGCATTAGGAAGGTTGAAAGCCACTGCTCTAGGGCTTCCCAGAGCATTCCTTCCTGTATTTTAACTTTTGTTTGCCATAGCTCCTTCCTCTCCACCTACACATTTCCTCCCTGCTCTCTGATTAATGAAAACCTTCTTTCACTCAGTGTCTCCCTCTGGCCAGTTCCCCAGTTCACTCCTCTTCCTCTGGCCAATCCCTGGAAAGGCACCTTCTCTATTTCTTTACCACAAATGTATTTTTTTCCATTCACTTAAAAGTTCTAGTCCTTTGACTGCCTTCCTGAGACTGCTGTCACCAAGGTCAACCACGCGCCTCTTTATTGACCAGTCTGATGACATTCCTCGGTTCGGATCTCACTGGGCTTTGCTGTACCCAGTGTCAACGTTAGCAGCTGATATCACCTTCCTTCTTAAACTCTCTTGTGGATCCTGTTCTCCTGTATGGAGAAGAAATACAAGATTATCTTTTCGCTAGTATTTCTCCAACCTGCTTCTTCACTGCTCTGTTTGGACAGAGACAGAAATAGTGACATTCTAATCTTATTTTCTTGTACTTAGGGGATAGAGGGAGATGCATGAGGCTAGGACTGTCTGTCCAGTCCACATTATTCTCACCCGGATTGGAGGTGCGGATGTGGCTGTGTTCCTGGACTCAGTGTGGCCCATCCCTTCCCTTTGCTTGATGGACATCCCCACGTGTGCTCCTCACAGTGATGCCTGAGGGACACGTTTCCAGTGAGCCAGTTACTAAGTCTGGGACCTTAATTTAACATTATACAAAGTTTAGCAATTAAAAACACACCATGGAGTGTTTTGAACATTTACTGAGACATAAAAGACAATTACATGGATGTCTTTTTCCTAGCAATCTGAACAATACATTTATTTCTTTGGTGAAGGTACTGATAGAAGGCCTGCTTTTACAAAAGATTGGAAGTGTCTGTCCCATTTATTTATCCATGCAGATTTAGCCCCAGGGAAGAGCTGCCAGAAGGGTCCCCTCGGAAATCCCAGTACAGCCCCTTTGCTCCGTGCACCACGCCTGCCCCTCTGCAGTCACCAGGCTCGCGGCCAGCGGGGTGATGGACTCACAGCCCTCCCCCTTTTGGCCCTGCCAAACAGCAGCCTCTCTGGCAAGCACCCCTCTGCTCTCAAGCAGCCTCTCTGAGAGCAATCCCTGGCCTGCTGACACTGTAACAACAGTGTCACACCTTAGAGCGCCAAAGCCCCAAAGCCTTTCCCTGTTTCAGTCTCTCAAAAAAGAGATTTATCCACTTAATGAAAACTTTCTCAAATGTTAAGGAAATACATTAGCATGTTTCCTAGATTTTCTCTACAAAATTACCAAAACATAAAAGCATTTGGATAATAGGAGAAAACAAAGTGGCAGAATCAACAAAACTGGTTCTTCTTGAAAGCTTATTTTACTTTTCTTAAACTACAGTAGAACTGGCTCAGTGAGTAGGGCACTAGCCACATACACCAAAGGTGGCAAGTTCAAGCCTGGCCAGGACCTGCTAAACAATGACAACTGCAACCAAAAAATAGCCGGGCATTGTGGCAGGCGCCTATAGTCCCAGCTACTCGGGAGGCTGAGGCAGGAGAATCACTTAAGCCCAAGAGTGTGAAGTTGCTGTGAGCTGTGATGCTACAGCACTCTACCAAGGGTGACACAGTAAGACTCTGTCTCAAAAAAAAAGAGCACTACAGTAAAACCTCATAGCTGACCACCTCCTGAAGTTGACCTAATTGTCATAGACCAGCCGTGCACCACATGCACCTGTGAGCACAGTAGGCCTAGCTCCTCGTGTTACTCCCTCTGCAGGCCGACCAGTCTGTTACCCTCCCTTGGGTGGTCAACTCACAGGGTTGCTACCGTATTAGGAAAGATAGAGATGCACTAGCTTTCTGGAAATGTGGCGTGACCTTGAAGGAATATGTCTGAAGGCTGTCCCTTTGACTATTTGTGAACTTTGTCCTGGGCTGTTGATCTTTATTTTCCATTTTTAATCCATCTGTTCTTAATATGAATTTGGGGGGGGGGATGATATTTTTTTCTGTGCTATCAGACTTGGAACCACACAAGCATTTTTTTTCCCCAAAAGTCCCCATCTTCTTTGCTTCCAGCAAAAGCATGTTACAAAAATACATACTGGGGGCCTGGACAAGTGGGGACCCTGTATTCTTACACCAAGGCGGCTAACATAGCAATGTAAAGGTAAGAGCTGCCCAGAAACTATGACTCAGAAGGACAACTTCTGCCACATAGAATTTGCATGCACAGCTCTTTGGGGATGGCAGGCTCTGGAAAATATGTGGGAAGAGAAAGCCGTTTGTTTGCTGTAACAGCAGAGGGGCAGCGGCCCAGACGTGTGGCAGGGCAGCTCGCGGCAGGGGGGCCCTTTCTGACCCCAATCCAGCAGCTTTTCCCAAAGGCATCCCCAATCCCCAACCCCCATGCACATCATGAGGACAACAGATTCCCCGGGCCAGCTCAGCCTCACTAAGGGCAGAGCAGGGGCAGGAAACCTGCTGCCTTGGGGCCACATGTGGCCTTCTGGATTCTTGAGTGTGGCCTTGGGACTGAACCCAAATTTTACAAAACAAATCCTTGTAGTAAAGGGATTTGTTCTGTAAAGTTTAGATTTAGTGGACGAGCCACAGTTAGGGATCTGGAGGGCCACAGATGGCCTTGAGAATGTAGAATCCCCTGCAAGAGATGGCAAAACGGGCTGTAAGAAGGCTGCGTGTTCATGACCATGTTCAAGAGCTTATGTGCTGTGGGAAGACGAGCCTTTGCAGAACAGGGAAGAGAAGTGCTTTCTAGAGTCCTTACTATTTTTAGTGTCATGCAAAAATATTTACTGTGTTCAATCACCAAGTCTATTGAAGGCAATTTATGTGCATTAAAAAAACAAGCTTGTCATTTAAAATTGTAATCAGAGATATCGCAACTATGCACGCAGATGTGATTGCACTGAAGTCTGCCAGATCTGCAACAATCCAAACACTCCCTGCTTTATCCTGGGGATCCCCTTACTATTTTCAGCTGTGTGGAGCCCTTATTCAACACCCTCAAGCTCATCACATAGCAGACTAATGATCCTTTCCAAACAGGAAACTCTAGTGGACACAGCAGCATTAATATTTGTTTTAGGGCTGACTTTTGAGCACATGTCCCAGGGTGGGGAGAAGCAAAACAGGGCACATTTTATTGCACACATTTTCATACATCTGATCACTGATTAATATTTGCTGTGCACTGTGGGTATGCTAAATTAGGTCCTCATGGAGAGAATGAAGTCTCTATTTAGAGAAATGGATATAAGCAAGTGACACTCATCTCATTTACAACCAAAGTGCCTGTCTGTAAATTCTGCACAGGCACACCTGGCGTCCCTTGGTGTGCTTAGGGGGTTGGTTCCAGGAGCCCCTTGGGCACCAAAATGCGTGGATGCTCAAGTCTGGCGTGAAATGACATAACCTAGACGCTTCCTCTCTCATGCTTTAAATCATCTTTAGATGACCTGTAAGACCTAATACCGTGTAAATGCTATGTAAATCGCTGTTACACTGTACTGTATTTTTATGTGTATCGTTTATTGTTGCATTGTTATTTTATTTATTTACTTTCAAATATTTTACATTCCTGATTGGTTGAATCCTTGGATATGGAACCCATGGATACAGAGGGAAGACTGTGTTTTAAAAACCTCCCAGGGCCCTAGACTATTTGGTTCTGTTCTTCTCTGGGTCTCATTACCTCAATAACTGTCGGTTCTATTCTGCACAGAAAACAGGAGGCAGAGGCGCAGCTAATAGGCAGAAGATGGAAGGAATGATTAGAGCAGGGATTCTCAGCCTTGGCACTGTTACCACTTTGGAGGCTGGAGAACTCTCTGCTGTGGGGCTCCCCCACGCCCTGCGGGACGTTCGGGTAGCATCCCTGTCCTCTACTCACTAGATGCTAATAGGAGATCCCCCCAAACCCAAGTTATGATAACCCCAAATGTCTCTAGATATTGTCAAATGTACCCCTGGAAGCAAAATCACCCCTGGTTGAACCACAGGCCTAAAGGGACTAATGGGAATTTTTCAGAAACTCTTTACCTGGAGGTCCTCTTGGCGGGCTTCACAGCATAGCCACAGCCTCCAACACAGGCACAACCGTGCATTCCCTTGTGTATCCACAGTCCTATGCCGCCCCAGCTGGTTGCGCCTCACCTCCTTCCCTCCCTCTCCTTCTTACACTGACGTACCATTCAGAGGCATAGCACACCATTTACGTTCTGAGAATATGAAAGTAAATGAAATACAATCCCTTCACTGAGGAAGTTCAGAATTTTGAGAGAGAAACAGACTTTAAACAAGTAAATACAAGAACCCCCAAACACCCACCCACGCAGGCCATATGACCGTTCCTCAAAGCCCCGCCCTTTTGGCCCTCCCCGCAGTGACCTGACTTCTGGCTGTCGCTCACCCCGGGCTTGCTTTAGAGGGTTTGGAGACTCAGCATTCCAGCATCTCTCTATCGTCCGTTCAACTGTGGTTTTATTTCTCAGTATATGAATCCAGAATTGTCACTGACACCATGCAGAGTTCACATGTGTAGTCACGGGTGGGTTTTGACCCACCTGCATAGGGCACTCTATACAGACACCAAGGCATAAAGAAGAAACCCAGGAGGTAGAGTACAGAAAGAGGTTTAAAAGATTTAATGTATTCATTTGCTATATTAGGATTCCACAGGGCTTAAGCTGGGATCTCTTCTATTCTGTATTTCCGCCTTTTCCCCCTTTGAAATCATAGATTTGGATAATGGCCACTGAGGCTGACTTCCCAAACTGGTTCTACTCCAGGTATGTCATCTAAGTCATTAGTGGGAATCCTACGGCCCTTGCTAGCCACTTGTTCAGGGACGGGCAGGCCTGAGCCAATTTGGATCAATAAGGCGTGAGCAAAGCCTTTCCAGGAGCTTCTAGGAAAGAAGGTTTGTAGTTTGTTGTTTGTTTTTCTCTTTTGCTCTTAAGAGAGAGCCATAATTAGTTAAGTCGGACCTGCTCCTCTTCTCCTCTCCTTCTTCCTCTTCTCCCTCTTCAGACTCGGAGGAATGACAAGCCCATACCTCTGTTTCAGCTGTACGAAAGCCAGCTCTGGGATACAGAAGCTGCTAGCGCAGCACAGTAAGGAGACAGAGATCCTTGGTTCTTTGAAGAGCTCACCGAGCACTGGAGAAGCCAACTCAGAAGCCCACGGCATCCAGGCTTTCTCCCTGTGTAATAATCAATGTGATTGTCATTTAACCTAGTTTGATTGGGGTTTCCCTTGATGTTGCAGGAAATACTCTAACCGATATAATTACCTCCACACAGATAACTCTGAAATTTTTATCTCAGCCATAACATCGGCCCTAAATCCAGATCCAGATGTGTAACTGTCTACTTGACATCTCTAACTGCATACCTAATAGTCACGCAAAACCACTGTGTGAAAAAAAGAGGTCTTGATTGCCCCTTTCCCTCCCAAATCCGCTTCTCTCTGGGTTCCCCACCACTGTAGATGTTACCACATGCTCCAGCCACACCACAGGGCTGTCTTGGACCACCCTCCTCCTCTCAGCCCCTATCCCATCTACCCACCACTTCTGTCTATTCTACAAACCCCAAAACTTCATGTTTTTTTTTTCTCTCTATTTCCAACCCCAGGCCAAACTGCCATCTCCTCCCGCGTGGACCCAGGCCCTGCCTCCAAACCAGCCTCCCGCTCCCTCGCTGGTCACTCGGGCATACTCCTCAGAGCAGACAGAGTACTGGTCTGTTGAGCCCCAGGCTGGCGCTCCAGGCTCCACCCACACCCTGCACTCTCCATGCCCCCTACAGCCCCCAGCCGAGCTCCCTCACACCTCAGGGTCCTGCCCTTAGCGTCCTGCCCCTCAGGAATGTCTTCCTCCTCTCTCCATGGCTGGTTCCTCCCATTTTTTATGTCTCCTATCAAGCAATACCATCTCAGGGAGGCCTTCCCTAGCCAATCCAGTCAAGACCATGGCATCCAAGCTCACCACCTTCATTTTCAGGCATGACCATCTTTGTTTACCGGCTTACTTGTCTGGCCGGCTGGCTGGCCCTGCTCAGTAGACAGCCGCCCTCATGGGGGCAGGGGTCTTGCCAGCCTTGTTTGCTGCTGTGTCACTGCTTCCCAGAACAGCCCTCATCCCAGCAGAGGCAACAAGTAAATATTGTTAACAGGGTTGACTATGAGACGGCTGCAACTAAGGGTGAAAGGGTGGATTTTAGAGAAACACTCTTGTATTTTATTAACTGTGTCCTTTCCCTGAAAAGGTGTTTTCCTCAAAAACCATCTTTGAAGAGTGTACACATCGAATCCAGACTCTGAGTTGGAAGACCACTAGGATCATACTAGCCGAGAACTTTGAACGAGACAAATAAATGAGCTATTTCTTCACATGTGAAATGAATTATGTCTACATCAGATAATTATTATAAGAATTAAACACAATAATATTTAACATTAAATATTATGAACCGAGTCTTAATAGAGTCTGGACCCCAATAAATACTATATAATATTATTTGACTAGTATTTGATGTTTTGATAATTATTCTAGAGCTCTTCTCTACAGCAAGAGTGGGCAAATTATGACCCAGATGTCAAGTCTAGCCTTCCACCTATTTCTGTAAATAAAAGTTTTATTTATCACAGTTACACCCACACATTCAAATCCTATCCACGGCTATTTTTGCTGATGGTAGCAGAGTTGATTAGTTGCAACAGAAAGTTACAGTAATGTACACAAAGCTTAAAATAGGTACTATGTGCCACTTTACAGGAAAAAAATAACTGCCAACTACTGTTTTGTAGCATATTCCAGAGGTTTACATAAATATGTATAAAAAGAACAACATAACTCTTTGTGGTTACATCTTGCTGAATTAAAAAATTAACCCACGTAAGCACTAGCAACTGGCCCCTGGTTTGATCTCTTGGGCCCCAAGTTGCCTGATGCTGTGTCAATGCAAAAGGCAAAGCTGTGAGAGCCCGAGGATGAGACGAGCTGCCGTCCCTACAACAGGTTGATCGGGGAGTCACCTGACCACAGAGGAACACTGTTAATACTAGTGTTAATTTTCCTCATCCCCTTCTTAATTGGCCACTGGTGGAAGAACCCATAGAAGAAGGGTTTTAAAAAAGTATCTTAAGCTTAAAAACAAAACGGCGTGGAGATACTGACTATTGAAAGCTTTCAGGGTCAGCGTCTAAGCAATGTCTCATTTCTAATGCACACACGGCAGGCCGGCTCGTGCAACACTAAACCATCTCAACTCCAATGTCCTTTGCCTGCCTCTGCTCTAGAGGCTGGAAAATAAAAATAATAATTACTATTATTTTCCAGCAGCTCTTTCAGTGAAAGACACTTCTGTTCTGAACAGAAAGATAAGATGAAAATCTGCCACACTACTCTGCCCTTTGTGGGCCTGAAGAGCCATGGAATCTGAAGCTGCCCCAACTGTTGTGATCGTGGGGGCACAGAGACATCGGTTAGAATCGTGGTGAGCCTACCTCTGCCCTGGACTTGATGTAGGAAGAGCAGACTGTTGTTACCGTGTTTTCTGCTACTTCGAACCTAAATCCTTCCTAAATTATGTATTTCCCAAACAACAAACTGGGACACTAGTGAAAGGCTGTAGGAAAAAAGTGCCGAACTTGACCTCAAAAGATCTAGACTCAAATGCTGACCCTCCATCTATCAACAGGAGTGCATAACAGTATTAAGGGCATTGGCCTGCTCTGTAATTCTGTTTAGCTACCTCGGAGGGTTACTCAAGGCAGGACACATATGGGCATGAGCACTGATCAGCTAAAGCTTAGGTAGCACCATGACTAAGGACATGCCCCCAAGGAATACGATCTCAGGTTTCAATCCCCCACAGTCAATACTCGAATGAGGGGAATCTGTAAGTTTAATTTATTTTATATTCTCTCTCAATCGTTTACTTGGGTCATCAACAGCTACGACTGGACAGAGAAGCAAGATGCCACTGTTAGCTGGAAAAAAAAAAAGAAACAGATGTTTCCACAGAGGCTAATCGTGTTTCTTTAGGACCTGGCCTGTTTTGAATTAAACTGTGGTCCTGATCCCCACTGGTGCTGAAGCTGCTTCTCCATTTTTAGAAATAAAATGTTAGGTTTTTACAATGTGAGAAAACAAAAAGCACAGTAACTAATCCAGTGTTAATGTCACCATAAGGGATTATATAGCGTTGCCCCAGCTGTCACAGAAAATATCTGTTCAAATGGGGAAAAAAAAAAACCCACCAAAAATGACCATACAGGATTTCAGCCTGCAGTTAAATAAAACACTATTTTTTCATATGATGAAAATAAGAAACACATTCTGGATTATCACGTATAGACAAAAAAAAATCTGTTCTTAACCCACCTTCCATGTGTTAATTCTTGATTTAATACTTTATGCCAAGTTTAACATGTCGAGGATTTTTATATTTGACAATCCAAATGCCCATGTAGTAATAAACCAATTTGAGAATTAGAATAAACCCCCTTCCAGTTCCCCTGCCTCCCCTTTCCCAGCCCATCTTCCTCCCTCCCCACCAGAGCCAACTTTGTCTTGAATTTTTATTAATCATTCTCTTGCTCTTTTTGGTAGTTTTACCACAGTGTGTGTGTGTATCCCTAAGATAAACTACTTACTTCTGCTAGTTTTTGAACTTTGCTTATGAAGAAGCTTACAATAGTATATATGCTTCACATTCGGTTTTCGAGAATCATCCATATTAATACATGTAGCTATATTTCATTCACTTCTATGGCTATATAGTATTTTATTTATTAACATGTCTAACTTATTTACTAATTCTTGTGTTGATGAATACCTTTTCCATTTTTTTACGGCTATGAATGTTTCCAGGTTACCATGAATATTTGTGTGCTTATGCTTTTCTCTTGATATTAAGGTATAATTTTTTTTGTATGTATGTATATAGCTAGGAATGAAATTGTTATCATCGTCAAACTTCTATGGAAATGCCTAGATATTTTCCAAAGAGCTTATAGCAATGCATTCCCCTCCTACCAGCATTTATTAGCGTTCCTATTTCTCTACTTGCTTGCCAGAAATTGGTAACCTCAGACCTGTTGGTTACTGCTGATACCGTGGATGGTAGCTCGCTGCTTCCTCTGGAGCAACCAGATGTGCCTGATAACCCTAGGGCCTGCTTCTACATCTCCTCGGCGTTTTTGCTTGTGTCCCTTTCTCAGAGAGACTTTCCCTCACAACCCAATTTAAAATTGCAAACCCCCGGCTCGGCGCCTGTGGCTCAATCGGCTAAGGCACCAGCCACGTACACCTAAGGTGGCGGGTTCAAATCCCCAGCCCGGGCCCGCCAAACAACAATGATGGCTTCAACCAAAAAAAATAGCCGGGCGTTGTGGCGGGCGCCTGTGGT